>JASSUY010005900.1:0-10300 GCA_032466535.1 Forpus xanthops | reverse complement strand
CCTGGCCATCTGTCCTTGCCTCCACCTTTTATAAGCCTCTTTTTTCCTTTGAATTTTCCTCAGCAGTTCCTTGTCCATCCAAGGAGGTCTCCTGGCCTTCCTGCAGTACTTCCTTCTAGTAGGAATGTATCGCTCCTGAGCTTGCAGCAGGTAATCCTTGAATATCAACCAACAGTCTTGCCCCCCCCTGCAATCTAGGGCTATATCCTATGGAATCTTGCTGACCAGGTTCCTGAAGAGGCCAAAGTCTGCTCTCTTGAAGTCCAGGGCAGTAAGTTTGCTGCACACCCTTCTCACTGTTCTGAGGATCTCGAACTCAACCATTTCATGATTGCTGCAATTATTCATTAAAATACCTGAAAGCACATTTATTTATTAAAAAAAATCCCTAAATTTATTTTTATTACCTATTACTACATTCTTTAATTGCATTGACAGCTTCTGTAGCACAGATTTGAGACTACTAATAATGAAGCCTTCACACTCTCCTACTTGTCCTGAAGATCTCACCAAAAAATCAGTCACTTCATTAAAATATTGATTGTATTTCAGCAGTTCTAATTAAAAGCTTTTTTTTCTATAAATATTTTCAACAAGGGGAAACACATACATAATTGTCAAATACAAGCTAACTAAAAAGAAAACAAATATTTGTGTAATAACAAGCTCCAAAATCTGCTGAAATTACATTTTTATTTAGACAAATGATGCTCAAGTGACAGGAGCATTAATTGACACAAATATTCCCCATTTCTGAAGAAGTTTATTTGGTGGAGCCACTATCAAATATAATTCTATAATGGTTAAACTAGAGGACATTTCAAGGCAGCAAATTGATCTGAGTGGTTATTTTTTTCTTGCTTTTAACGTAAACAGTAAATAATATTAATATGGTGGCGTGCTTGCATGCTTTGTACTTGAAATGTAACACAATGAGCACCTGAGTTCTGAAGTAAAATATGGATCCCTTTTCTTCCTGAGTACAGTTTAAAAATAGGAAGATTAAATAAATAGGTGAAGCTATAAAAAGATGGTGATCCTAGCAGGACTTCTGCATTTACTCTTTCCCCATTTAAATTGCTCATGTGCAACAACAGAAGCTATATCCATCTGAAAAGTTTTCTTTATCCCTGATTGCAATGTAATTAATATTCATGGTAGGATGCACATGTTTTCTTCAAAAAAATCTTTTCCTCTTCTAATTTTTGACTGAAGGTTCATCAATATTTCTTTTTCTCAAGATTCCCATCCACAGTATGGTTCAACATAAAACCAACAGGATTGCTTTAATAGTATCTAAGCAACATTACAGATCTTTTTTATGTATTTCTCTAATAAAATCTTACAACTTTCAGTATTTGCAAAGGTAAAAATTGAAGGCACCCAAGACACTGCTTCCTAATAGAACAAGAGATTTCAAACAAGCAGAAGGTGGGAATAGGGGAGAAAATACAGTTACCTCAGACATCTGTATTAGCTGTAGTGCTTTAACGTGGAAAACTGAAATTCTTCCCCAGCTTGCAAACAACATCAAATACAAAATCATTACAAATTTGAAATATCAAAATATGCCTTCTTAACACCTGGCTTCTTGATAGAATTTCTTCCTTTGCATCCCATGCATACATCTGTGTTTGTAATGCAGCTTGTATGCATTTATGTAAGCACAGAAGTCTGCAACAAATCAGATTCTTGTCCCTTATCACAAACTGCTGTGAGGTGGTAGCTCAGGCCAAAACTAGACAAACCAGCCCCTCTCTGAAAATACAGCTTTCTGGGCTAAGGCAAAAGAAAGTGAAACACCTACACAGAGACAGTCTTCTTTTACTAGGAAAACCAATACATTTCTCTTCTCCATTCAAATCTGATTCTGAATTTTGCTCTGTTTCACACAGATGCCATGACCTGGGTTTTCCTTTCCTCAAGAAAAAGAAGAAATGGTAAAATACTACCTGACAATACAGAGGAGGGCTAAAAACTGTGTAATCAGGGAACAGCTGTCAAATTAACAGGTGGAAAATGACATCAGAAAAGAAGGACCTCATCTAAAGGAGTTCCACTTCAAACTAAAACTATTCTAAATGGTTTCCTGTACCTCTAGTTGGACAACTTTGCTTTTAAGAGTTTCACGACCAGAATGCTGATCAGATTACTGACAGTCAAAATACCCTGGCATGTTGGATGTGAGTGCATCTTTTCCTTACCCCTCTACCATGTTCCACTTCCTCCTTTAGTGAATACCAAATTATTTCCCCTGGCAAAAGGGAAGGGTTTTGCTGAAACAGCTTTACATTTTTATTTAACAAAACTCTTTATACTGTTTATAAAAACTCTACGGGTTCTGTGAAACCCCAAATTATATTCCCTCTAGTCTAAAATGCCTTAACTTAAAACGCATTTTTCTGATAGCTCTCCAGCTGACAAACTCTTTTTTTTTTTTTTTTTTTTATATAATACCAGACACGGGGCCCCAAAAGGGCTTTTATTTAACAACAGCTCAAGAATTACCTTTTCTAACTTCCCATCTCTCCACTATAGTTTCTGGCATATTAGTTTTCAAGGTCTCAAAGTTCATAGCAGGTTTTTTGCAAGAACAGTGATAAAGTGCTTGCATTATGAACAATAATTTTATTCCCTACTACTGTAGCTGAATGCAGTGACATACAGGCTACCTGGTTTCAATATTCCATTGCAAATTCCTCAGAGTTCTGTGACAGCAGCAGCATATTTAGCAATCTTGAAGAAATCTTTTACTTATGTTGATGGTTTTATTTAAAAACCATCCTCATCAGGGTAGCCACAAGGCATGCAAGGACTCATGGACAGGAAGGTACTGCGGTATGGTAAATACTCTAAAACTCTCAACAGAAGCTAAATCAGATTAAAAACCAGCATAGTTTCAAGTGCTAGTTAGCTACTGTATTTTAACAAGGCAAGCACAACACATCATTATTCTGCTACAAATGTCTTTTGATCTACAATGTGAATATCTGAAGGGTCTTGCAAACATGAACACTAGCTTGCTCCTGCTTAGTTGGTATTAATTAATTAAATATTGTTACAATGAGCTACTGCTTTGTGTGATTTAACATCTAAAGCAGGTGCTCTTTATAATTTATAGAGATTACAACTTCTGGTTATACACATATGTAATTTCAGGTTTATGTGGTTCTATAAAAATAGATGATCTTTCCAAAATGCTAATTAAAAAGAAAAAAATTAATTGATATAAATTGCCTATGAAAAAGAAACTAGATCTATTGAAGTTATTTTGTTTCAGTCAGCAAATGTAGCAATTTAATGCTTGAGCCCTCACAAATGAGACAGCATTAATTTACATAAAGTGAAAAATATTCAGTAAGATTCATAGACTCACAGAATGGTTTTGGTTGGAAGGAACCTTAAAGATCATCTGGTTGCAAACCCCTTGCAACTAGACCAGGCTGCTCAAAGCCCCATCCAACCTAGGTATTTTCACTATATGCATCCAACCTAAATATTTTCCCTGTAAATAGTATATACTGGAAATAATACATCAGTCTCCACAAACTATATAGTTAAAGCCATTAATCTAAAAAGTTATTTTCATTATACAGATTTAATTTTTGCAATTCAGATACAACTTCACAACACTTTTTTCCAAAGTATACTGCCTAAAACCACATGTATTTGTAGTTTGAAATACAAAAAACATCAGGAGTTTTGTACTAACTTCCAGCTAATATAAAATGAGAAATTCTTAAGACAAATGAAATGTTTTAACTCAATCAGACCTTCTTAAAATAGCATCTTCTGTAAATATGAAATCATCATAAAGAAATCTCTCTGTGCATATGCCACACACAAACATTTATTACTACATTTCAGAATTTATCCTTTTAAGACATTTTCATACATTTCCAGATTTTTTCAGACAGTAGACTTCCACTGCTCTTAAGTTAGACAACAAAAAAATTCATTTGTTGTATTCCCACTATTGATGCACTAAATAAACAGCACAGATTGAAAAGGAAGTATCTAGTTTCTGAATGCAGAATTATTTCCTTTATCTATAATTAAGTCTCAAACCCTAATATCACTAACTGTATTACAGGAAACAACTTTATACTGAAATCAGCTGAGTTTCAATTTGTTGCAACTCCTTAGGAATGTTTATTTTCTAATGTAGTAGAATTAGTATTGGATCTATGACAGTTCAATAATTTTAATACATCCAAATTCAGTGCAACTGAATGGACAAGACAGCAGGTAAGAAGAGCTTCAGCTCTATGGAAGCCTTCATGACTCCTTCATTCATGCAGCAAAGTATCAAAGCTGCAGCTAATTTAAATGCATGGAATTGCACAAGATCTAAATGAACATATTCTTTGATCAGAGAGTGACAGGCTTTGAATATATTATCTACAGTAACAGTGAGGATGCTGTTGCTCTTCCGTATGATTGATGGGCTCTGTCAGTTAACATGTCTAATTTCACATTCTGAAGCTCTGATGGCTTCCCAAATTAGGTGGTGTGGAAAAAGCATTAACTGAAGCAGGTTATTCTGTTCATCCACCTGTTACAGAAAGTAAAAATAAATACTGAACTGTCTAGGCAGAGAAAATTCACTAGCCAAGTTTTAATATATAACAGAAATGAATGAGAATGAGTTCTCTCAACTGTGATATCTATGTTTAGAACTTCTTTCATAATAGTACATTTTAGCTGCCTCTTGCCCACTAGAAATAAACTAAAATTACATTTGCAAGGTTAAAAGATTTTTTACTCAAGAGCTGGAACCCAAATTTAGGAATGATAAATACTTGCCCTGAATCACAACACAAGCTCTAATTTTAAATACTGAGAATATTATGAAAAGTTCTGGATACATAAATGTGCCCAGGGAGATTAATGACCTAAGATTACCTGAAACTTCGTGAACAATTTGTTTAACAAACCTCACTGATAAATTCAGAAGACCACATTTTTCAACGTGAGGGTAGTGAGACACTAGCACAGGCTGCCCAGAGAAATTGTGGCTACCCCATCCCTGGCAGTCTTCAAGGACAGGTTGGATGAGGCTTTGAGCAAACTGATCTAGTGGAAGGTGTCCCTACCCATGGCAAGTAAGTTGGAAATGAATCAGTTTAAGGTCCCTTCCAGCCCAAAGCAGTCTATTATTCTATAATTTTTAACCATTCCAGGTCTAGTTATGTCTTGGTATTTCTTATGTGGGATAGTTCAGTTTGAACAGAAACTGACAAAACCCACAGATGTTAGATGTGCAGTAAGGCATATTCTGGTATAAATTCAGACTTTACAAGAGCCAGAAAAACTGTACATTTCGATGCATGGTCATATTCCCTAATGAATATGAGTTTGGGAATGCTATAGTGTCTACAAATAGTTGTAAAATTTGCATTCTATTGATGCAAAATGAACATCACGTAAGTTTCTGGGTTTTTCTTACCCAGTCATATTTCTTGTACAGTATGTCCATAAAGTTGGCTTAATCTATAATCATTAGTTTAACATATAATAATTTTGGTGTCACCCTTCTGAAAACTTTTTAAAATGCAAATATACTTGCATGAACAGCATCTTTTCCCCATAAAGTTATATATTAATCATCATGATTAATAATAAAAACATCACACTAATCATTAGAAATAAGTTAAAAATACAAGATTATTTCAGGGAAAAGGACAAGGAAGGGATAGATAGGAAGATCTGGGGTCTTCGACAATAAGGAAGGATAATTAGAGATTATTAACATACTCCAATTTTCACTCCCTCCAGTGAAATTCTTGTAGAAATAGGTCAAACCAGATTGATTTTGCAGTAGCTTGGAGCTGTTTTCACACCACATGCCCATCTTTTTGAAGGGCAGAAGTACAATCTAAGTGATAAAAAAGTATTTACAGAGGGCAGAGTAAAGTAGATTTTTCAGACACACAAGAGCTAAGCAAAAGTTATCTATCTGCGCAACTCCAGTACTGCATCTGCAGTACCAGGCTAAGGAAAGCTGATCTCCCAACATGAAAAGGGTAGAATATCCAGTCTCCTAGCAAACAAATATCAGTGCATGTAAATATATTTATTTTTACACTACTTTATCCTCAGAAATTTTCTTAAGGATTTTTAGATGTCTGTCTGCATTACTCCAAATCAGGGAAACTATCTGAAAACTGAGATGCCAGGATTAAAGAAAAAGTGCAGACAGACCATTTAGGCCAGAAGAATAAAACTACTAAGGTCAGAGTAACCATTGGGCAGGTACAGGGTGAAATACCAGTGTAAGAGACAATTTCTTTTCTAAAAGTTACCAATGGGATATAATGGATGATGTGTGAGACATGTCTTGGTGAAAAAAGCCAAACTTTTCTCTGAATGTACAGGCAGAGACTGCATTCAATTTTGGATAGTACACATCAAGACTGACACAAAGAAATGGGACAGAGTCCAAGAAATGTCCAAGAAAATAATCAGAGGTCTAGAAAATAAGATCTCTCTTACAGATTGCACACACTGGAGATATTCATAACAAGAGGTTAGAGCAATAGAGCTGATATTAAAAAAAAAAAGGCCACAGAGGAAAGGAATATACGTTTTCAGTGACAATGGTGAGTAGTTCAAGAACTGAGGAGCATAAGAAGATTTAAATTAGATGATGAATGGAAAAAAGAAAGCCAAAGTTCCCACTTCTAAGGTCACAAATATATTGCAATTTTCTAAGAATACAAGAGATTTAACTGGAAAAGTTATTGAGGACTTCAAGAGCAGGTTAGACAACCATCTAAAATACTGCATGCATGTTACTGATGTTGCTTTGGGATCAAGATGAAGATTAGCCTCCTGAGGTCAAAACTGAGTTCCATTTCCTTATGTTTCAAGAGCTTAAGAAAAAAAAAAAAAAAAACGGGTATCATTCCATTGGCAATAAATACTACTTGGTTCCCGTTTCAAAATAATCTATTTTGACCTATGATGAACTACACACAACTGCCTCAAAGCAAGCAAGCAAAACGCATTCCCAGTTTCTAAGCAAACAGGATAGAATAACTTCTTTTTGTGAATTTCAACGCACTAAATATTTTTAATTAGAACATGATGCATATTACAATTTGTAACAGGACAGCTCTGTCTGCAACGATGAATGACTTGAATACTTGCCACAGTAATTTGCCACACTAAAATTGACCAGTGATATAGCAGAAGGAGAAAGGCAAACAAACACAAGATGAAATAAATGCCTTGAAAACTTTCAGATATGGTAGAAAGAAGGATATGAGAAATACAGAAAGGGTTTTGGAAATTATCTTCTGGTAGCAATACAGTCATGACCTTTCTTTCACATAGCTGTGTTATTACATTAGTGCTTAAAGGGTGTAGTCAGACTGAAGACAATGAACCCATTGCCTGATTAAGGACACAAGAAGATTAAAATAACAGTAATTAAAATCAAGGCCCTAGTACTTAACATACTTCATCTCATTTGGACTAATCAAAGTGGCAGAATGAAACAGTTGTTCTTGCAGTATCAATGATCAGGTGCATACATAAAGTAATACTTAAAATAAACTCTAGTATGTGTAAAATATTGAAAAAGTAACAGAGATAAGATTAGAAAATAGGCTTGAATGATCAGTGCAATGCTTGAGCTTGGAAAAGTATATACTTCAGGACTAATATTAATGGTTGATTTATTCATTACATTATTTGACTGGCTGTAAATATTAACAGAATGTTAATAAAAAAAAAATAATCAACCATTTAACTTACATTTCAAACACTGTTGTTTTACATAAATTTCCTCACTGTGATACAACTTGCTCTTGACTGGTTTTTGCTGCCTTCACTGAAAAACAAAGTACCAATAAATAAGATTAATTTTTCCCACACCAGTGGTACATTATTTAAAAATTCCATGTATTATTCATGTAGTCCATTGTTCTTGTGTCCTGGGTTCAGCAGTAGCAGTCATTTTTTTCTCCTTCGTAATAGCTGGCGCAGCGCTGTGGTTTTGACTTTCAGCCTGTGAACAAAGTTGATAACACCGATGTTTTTAGTTACTGCTCAGATGTTTACTCTGACCAAGCACTTTCTCAGTCTCATGCTCTGCCGGGGAGGAGAGGAAGCCAGGAGGAAGCAGAGACAGGACACCTGACCCAAACTAACCAAAGAGGTATTCCACACCGCAGCATGTCATGTGCAGGATGGAAAAACTGGGGGCAGTTACCTGGAAGGATTAGATCACTGCTTGGGTCAGGCTGGGTATTGGTCAGTGGGTGATGAGCAGTTGTGCTCTCTTCCCTTGTTATTCCACTTATCATTATTATTATTGGTGGTAGCAGCAGTGGTTTGTGTTATACCTTAGTTACTGGACTGTTCTTATCTCAACCCATGGGAGTTAAAGTCTTTCAATTCTCTTCCCCATCCCTCCAGGAGCAGGGGGGAGGAAAGGTGGGAGAGCTAACGAACTATGTGGCTGACTTACAGCAGGGCTTAAACCACAACAGTTCTTTTTGGCAGCCAACGCAGTGCCCAAAGGGTTGAGATAATGACAGAACTGACCAGAGTGTGACTAATGATATTTCTGATAAGCATTCATTGTTTTGGATTAACAGTCACTCATCACAATACTGATTTATCGGCTCTCAAAGTTGTTGCTCTTGATCTCACAGTTTCAGCATGTCTACCTTACTTACAGCCAGTATTTGCTGTCTTAGTGTTTATCAGATGGGGGGCTTGGGCTAAAGTTCTTGTTTTATTGTACTTTATGGTAATGACTTGTAATACAATAGAATCATTGATCGTGAAATTGATCTGGCTTGTGTTCCCAATGTGGTCAGCCCCTCTATACTTTGTGAGGTATGCCATAGAAGTGCTTGGCAATTACACATCATTTTTCACCTCCTTGGGTGGTCAACCTGTGAAGGAGACAATTTTCAATGCTCCCAGTCCCCCTGTCATAGCATTTACAGCATCATTTGAGAGTTTTTAAGGATTGGAATGGCCTTTAGATACCCTTGAGACCCGCCTGCTGATTGTGATGGAGATCACCCTGTCGGCACGCATACAGAGTGTGTTTTACCCACGACCATTTTGTCTGGTCCCGAGAGTTAAACAGAGTCGGGTTTGGGCCTTGTCAGGGGACAGATGATGATGTAGGAGGACCAAGAGATTTTCCAGTACACTTTGAACCGACTGCCCCAGGCGTGGAAACACAGCTATACCATCTGCCATGGACTGACCCAGACAGCACTGGAACAAGGGCAAGCTCCAGAACACCTGCAATACATTGATGGCAGTATCATGTGGGCAATACAGCAGAAGAAGCCTTTGAGAGAGGAAGGAAAATAATCTAAATCCTGCTGAAAGCTAGATTTGCCATAAAACTGAATAAGGTCAAGGGATCTGCACAGGAGATTCAATTTCTGGGAATAAAATGGCAACATGGATGTCAGCAGATCCCCACAGATGTGATCAACAAGATAACAGCAACGTCTCCACCAACTAATAAGAAAGAAACACAAGCTTTCTTGGGTGCTGTGAGGTTCTGGAGAATGTACATCCCAAATTACAGTTTGATTGCAAGCCCTCTCTACCATGTGACTTGGAAGAATGATTTTAAATGGGGCCCTGTGCAACAACAAGCCTTTGAGCAAATTAAAGAGATAGTTCATGCAGTAGCCCTTGGATCAGTTTGCACCGGGGGAGATGTAAAAAAATGTACTCTACACTTCAGCTGGGGAGAATGGTCCTATCTGGAGTGTCTGGCAGAAAGCTCCCGGGAAGAGCTGAGGTCAACCCCTTGGCTTTTGGAGTTGGGAATACAGAGGACCTGAGGCTAGCTATACCCTAAATGAAAAAGATATACTGGCAGCCTATGAAGGGGTTCTAGCTGCTTCGGAAGTGATTTGCACTGAGGCACAGCTCCTCCTGGCATCTTGATTGCCCATGCTGGGCTGGATGTTCAAAGGCAGGGTCTCCTCTACACATCATGCAACTGATGCTACATGGAGTACGTGGGCTGCACTAATTACGCAACAAGCTTGAACATGAAATAGCAGTCATGCAGGAATTCTAGAAGCCATCATGGACTGACCAAAGGGCAAAGATTTTGGAATGTCAGCAGAGGAGGAAGTGATGCGTGCTGAAGAGGTCCCACTGCATAATAAACTGTCAGAAAGTGAAAAGCAATATGCATTGTTTACTGATGGGTCCTGCCATATTGTGGGAAGGCATCAGAGATGGAAGGCAGCTGTATGGAGTCCTCAACAAGTTGCAGAAACTGCTGAAGGAGAGGGTGAATTGAGTC
>JASSUY010005899.1:14999-26644 GCA_032466535.1 Forpus xanthops | reverse complement strand
ATTGGATCTGAGGAAGAAATTCTTTACTGTAAGGGTGGTGAGACACTGGAATGGGTTGCCCAGGGAAGTTGTGAATGTTCCATCACTGGCAGTGTTCAAGGGTGGGTTGGACATAGCCTTGGGTGGCATGGTTTAGTGTGCGGTGTCCCTGCCCATGGCAGGGGAGTTGGAACTAGATGAGCTCAAGGTCCCTTCCAACCCTAACTATTCTATGATTCTATGATTTCTGAAATCCCATTAGAATAATCTTTGTTGCTGCAGTATTAACAAGAGGTAATGTGTGTGATTTGACTGCTGAGTTACATGAATGTTTTTTTGCCATCAAGGAAGCTAAACAACAGTGGCTTCTGCTACAACTTCCCCTCATCTCTGCACTCATTTTCACTTAGTACCATAGATTGATTTTTTTTTCCTCAGGAAGGCTGTACAGATAGATACACCTGTCTTGATACCTATATCCCATGACATCCTAGTTTGTTACTGAATAATCTGTTTTAAGATTGTTGCAGTTTGGGAAGTATGTATAATGATGGCATATGTTAGGTTTTCTAAGTAAATCGCAATAAAAAGACAATGTCAGGGAAAAGGTATGTGTGGTTTAAAAAAAACGCAATGTTTTAAATAGTGACCAATTAGTGACAGTCAAGGTTATTTTTAAAGAAAAAAAATAATATTTTGGAGGGAGGGAAGAGGATTTGATTGGAAATCAGTTGCTTGATTTCAGATGTAATCAGACAAGTTCTTAGAGTCCACATAGGCAAAAACTAGTCAGTGGAAGCTATAGAGAAGAGACAGAAAAACTTCTGTTTTGAAGTAGCTAAAGCCTGATGTATTAGTTTGGAAATTAGAAAGAAGCCACTAAACTATCTTTGCTGTTTGTTTTCATGCAAACCAATTAGAAGCAATTGAATTTTAGAGATGGACATGAAAAAACTTGAATATTGGCATAATGCAAGACAAAATAGTAATGAAGCAGTAAAATTAAGCAATAGTATGCAGTTAGCTCACTTCTCGGAATAGAAAATTTGTTTTCTAGTTTTAGCTGTTGTAGCATCTGGTTTTTTGACTTGTCGTTTATAATTTTCAGAACATGGACAAAAAAGTGATCGTACCTTATTTCTTTTTTAAATGAACTGTAGTTTTAAAATGTCCTTAATTTTCTTCATTTGGTGTGTAAAATTAGACATAACAAACAGAGAATCCGTTGTCACCATCTTAAAATTAACAGCTGTATTTTGGGAAAGCTTTCATTTTTTCAATAAAATTCAAATTTATAGCATATGTCATATTTTAGCTGATGCTTGTTCTGCATCTAAAGGTAAGGATGAAAAGTGGAACTCTCTTGTTGAGTACAACAAATTCAAGCAAAGGCCGCTTTCAACAAGCATAGTATTTGGAGAAACTTGAAAACAAAAACTACCCCACCACTTTCAAGAAAATTCAACTTTTTCTGCCTTACTATTAGTCTTCCAGTCATGTCACACATTTATTTTGTTGTCTAAAGCAAGCTACACCTATCTTTACATCACAAATTTCCGTGGCTTCTGTGATAACGCTGTCAAGTATGTGGAATATACCTGGAACTTTTCTTTGTCTTCTATTGTTTACAGGTAGCAAAGCAGACTTGTATTCCACATGGAAGTGTAATACAGCTTGCTCTTGAATTTTATCTGTGCTTTCTTACTTGTGTTTCTTCTTTAATCATATATCAAACAGCCCATTCATGATAGGGTTGTATGGAGAAGCTTTTGCATGAAAATAGTGCATAATTATCTGTTCTTTTCTTTTCATCCCCCAAAACAAACATTGTAAGATATCAGGTTAATCTAAGAGTAATAACATCTGTGTACCTGTGTGTGGGTGTATATCAAAAAAGCTCTTTCTTCTTTGTCTCTTTTGTCTTTTTGGTTTGGGGTTTGTTTTTTACTACTGGCTTTATGGTTTAGTACTGAGTTTTTCCAGTATTTTTTTCTTGTTCAGTGCAAATGTTCTGGAAGAATTTTATGGATCTGAGACTGACTTATCTGAGACTATGCCTATGAGTGGAGTGGGGGATGAGAGAGGAGTATCTGTTACAGGAATCTTTTTTTTTTTCCCATCTTTTACACTGATAATTATATTTTTTTCAGTGTTAATTTAGCAGGACAGTGTCTTTCAGAGGCATAATTGCATGATGCAGCTGAACCCGTACAGCAGTCTGTCACTGCTGAAAGTGTGTGTATGTGCATGTGGGGTGTGTCATGGCTTTTGCTGGTCATGGGCTGTACTGCTTCCTGTGCTTGCTGTCGCATTTTGATGCGGATTCAGCACACTGAACTGGCAGAAAACAAACTAATCTCTCTCCATTTCTACACACCCCATAAAAATTTATATTGGCTTGGAGGAAGTTAGCAAGTTAAGTTGGTTTATTGCTCTGAATAGGCTTTTTTTTTTTTTTCTTTTTTTTTTGGAATGTTAATGAAATAGGCCCTAGGATTGGCACAAGTAAGAGGGAGGGAACATGTGGTCCATTAGCAGCTCTGCTTTTTAATCCGGGAGCTTGAGATCTGCCTTAGTTGAACAGACATGTATACCTTTAACTTTATTACTCCTTTTTTATTAAGTGCCAAACTCAAACTGGTTATTTCTTTGCTGATGCTGTCAGTGTCTTAAAGATAAAGACTGTCTTTGCTTTAGCATTTCCCTAGCCCCAACCAGGTTCCTTGTTTGCACTAGAAATCATTTGGTGAATTATTGCCATAAAATGTTAAGCTGGGGTCTGTTTTGTTGTTTTTGTGGGGCTTTTTGTTTGTTTATTTTTTTTAACTGTGGATGTGTGATTGCAGTTTTGCTTGTCTCAATTTTGAATATAAATCTTGTTCTTCTAGATCCGATTGTATGAAGCAGTCCATTCCTTGCAAAAAGAGTTAAGTGATCTACAGATGAAAAAAGAGAGTCTAACAGAAGAGCTAAGTGGGTACAAATCGCAACTGAAGTGTCTGACAGAGGTCTGTGCATTGTAATTATTTCAATTAAGAAACTGGGTAAATATATGTATATTGCAAAAACCTCATTTTCCAAGTCATTATTGATATATAAGATATAGAAGATTTTTTTTTTTTTCTGTATAAAAATTAGTGGGGGTAAGAGGGCTGAGGTGAGAGGGAAAGGAGAAGCATACTACAGATATCCTTGCATAATAGCTAATTGTGCATTACAACTACTCTGCAAAATTTGCTCATGAGAATGGTAGGGAATAGACTCTTACCAGCTATGCTGTGCTTCCTGAGGGCAAGGTTCAAGTCAAGGAAGCTGAGACAGGAGGTCCACCCAGCAATAGATAGTGTATAGTTTTTGAGATTGTGATGTTTTAGTAATTTCCTTCACCTTTAGTTTTAAATAATCTGAAAATGCATTTTTAAAGAATTCTTTGGTGTTGCATCTTCTCTTCTACTTTCCAACTTGTATATTTGAACTTCCTATTTATTTTTATAGTGAATAAAAAGATAATTTCACCTAAGCTATAAATGCCAGAAATAGAGAAACAAATTATCTGAATATATTTAATTTTTATTTTCAAAGAGCAAAGGAGTTGAAACAGTAAATGAAGAATGTAATTTTTAAGGTATTTATGAATATTAATAATTTTCTTAGTATGCATACAGCTAGGAAGATTTTTATTTCGCTTTAGTTCTGCATAAATCTGGAGTTGTGATATGCCACCTTCAGGTACCCACTGTGTATTTATCCAAGCCGTGGCCAGCAGCGACTTGAATGCCACTGTCAGTTTACTACTTCTGACCTTATTCTTTAGTTACCACATTTTTTTTCTTTTTTTTTTTTTTTTTCTCTTCAGAGTTAACTTGTGGAATAATCAGCTGTAAAGACTTAACTAATTATGCAGGATCATCTTTGTGAAATTTGTATAATTTTAATATCTCTTTTTGATTGAATTAAAAGTAGTCAGTGAAATTTGGGCATTTATGTGCTTCAGCATTATTTTGTAATCATCTCTAGCCATAACTGAAATTAGATTAACTGATTTACCTGAGCGTTCATTTTGTTGCTTCGTTGTACATTTAGTGTGCTTTGATTGAATAAAGTTCTACAGGAGGATTTCAGCCTTCTGAGATTTGACTGACATCTGTGTTAATTTTTGATATAGCAGCTTAACAGGATAGTAGATAACAGTAATTAAAGTTCTGCAAGAAACAATATTCTTGGCGCATTGACCTTTCTTTAATATAGAAATGTATGATTTTGTTCTTTTTTATACCACATGGTGGCAGTATCCACCTTTCCTATTGATTTTAGTTTCCAAGTTTGAAGTTTACTAGGCTTTTGATGCTGCTGAGAAAGGGCTAGAATATTGCCTGTGTTGAACTGAGGTGGTTCTTTGAATGCTTATACCCTGTTTCCATAATCATGCTTAAAATGAGAGACAATTAGTGAGAAGGAATACCTCGTTTAAATAGAAAAACCCAAGCCAAAGCCAGACAAAACCAATTGGGGAAGAGATCCAGCTGCTGAAATGTCAAAAAAAAAATAAAAACAAGGGCTTACAGTTTTTAATAAAAATTACTCCTTAGGGTTCTTCAGTTTTAGGTAAGTTCAGTTACTACAGATTTTTTCATATATAAGCTCCCCCAAAACCAAGTCCACACCCTATCCATTGTGCAGAGGTGATGTGTATGTGACCTGAGATGAGGTATTTTATGTGCAGAGACTTAAAAGTCTGTTTTGCTTCTGGCAAGTTCAGATTTGACCTAGTGACTTGATGAGTGTTAGTGTAACAAGGCACCTCAGGCTGTTTCAGGTAATAAGGAGCATCACCAATATATGAGGGTACTTCAGAATCTCTAATGTACTTAATACACTAAAACTAATGTGCAGTTTATGAAGAAGTGGTTTCAAGGTGTACTCTCAGGATAACTTACTTTTTGAGTTCCTTAACTAAGGTCAGGCTTTATTGCAAGGAATTTATCAGTAGGAAATAAAGCACAGTTTCATTCAGTCTTACTTAAGCTGTTATACTCTTCTTTTACTGCTTTTGTGGTCTTCCAGTCATTCTTTATTACCAGATACATGAGGCACAGTTGCTGAAGCTTCTTCCTTTTTAAAGTTTTTAAAGAACTTACACTCTTAGTATCCTTTCTCTGATTTCCCATACAATGTTCCTTTTCTCCCACAGTTGTAATATTTCTGTTCTCTACGTTATTTATTAACAACATGTCTCATACATATATTTGAGATGCAGTCATCACTGAAGTTAAGACAATCTATTACTTTTTTTTTTTTTTTACTTCCCTCTGTGAGAATAAACCACTTCCTCCAATAACTTTTTTTTTTTTAACTATTGCAGATGATTAATGCTCTCCCTAATGAGTTTCAACATGTTTTTTGTTCTTTGTGCAATATAGAAAGGAACCAAAATAAATGGTTAGCCCAAATCTTCCTATGAACTACTAGTGGCTTGAGGCTTTTCTGGTTGTTCATGGCTGACAGACAAGGTTTGAGTAAGTTTCATATGTCTGGATATTCACCTAGAAATAAACTAATGAGAAATACGAGACAATTGGGTATAGACTTGGGAAAGTCTGTACATTCAACAAAGAACTGCAAAAGTTTAAAGGAAAACTCAAACTTGTCTAATATGTTAAGCCAGTTCTAGTAAAATTTAAATGTGAAATGAATGCATCAAGTAAGAAAGCCATTGCCTAGTATCAGCTATGTTATCAAGCCCGGGTTGGACGTAGCCTTGGGTGACATGGTTTAGTGGGAGGTGTCCCTGCCCATGGCAGGGGGGTTGGAACTAGATGATCTTAAGGCCCTTTCCAACCCTAACTATTCTATGATTCTATGTTATTTTGTGACAGGATCGCTGTAGTCCTTTAATTTGATCAAAGGAAATGAGCTCTAGTTTCACTGTTCTTATGTCCATACTCCAAAACAAGGCACATTATTTTGTTTTCTTTGCTCATGAGCCTTCATATAGTGTTTTGTGAGAAAGCAAAGCAGCACAGTTCTGTTGTCTGGATGCTAGTAAGATGAGCCAGTATGTCTAAATACTAATAAAATAAGGTTTTTGAACCCACCAAATCTTTTTTTGCTGCATGCTGCCTTTTTTTTTTTGTTTGTTTGCTTGCTTGTTTGTTTTGGGGGGGTGGAGGGAACATCCATCAAGAGAAACTCATTCTTGGTGCAACAGACCTTATCTGGCATGAAAGTGGGTGCAGTTGCCTGTCACTGTGGCTTCTCAGCCAACTGAGTTTACAAGTATCTATCTGTATGAGCTAGAAAGCTTGGTTCTCTAAAAATTGAATTGTCATTGTAGCCTTGTAGAAACTAAGTTTCTAAGACTCGACAAATCCTTATGTTCTCATCTGTACGCCATTCAGTAATTCATTTGTAATAAACAAAACTGCTGACTTCAGGACATGAAAGTTATCTTTCAAATCTTTATTTTTAGGTATATGAAAATATATTTTGTGTGTTCAGAAGGAGCAGAAGGTCCTAAGTGTGTATCGGCCTCTGTCAGCACTCATTTAATTCTTAGTATCCCTGGAGTAAGACCACTAAAACTTTACAACTTGGTAACGAAGTTCTCTTGTTGATTGTCTGTTGCTGCTGTGATTTAGCTTTTAATCAAAGCCTGCTGAATCTGTAACACAGACTCAGTAGGGTGAGGAGCCGTTTCTGACAACTGGTAGCAGAGAACAGCGTGAAGACTGATTTCCAGCACTGGAACGTAGTCTGATAAACACAGCTAGTGTGAAAAGATCTCTGTCACCACTTTCAGTTTTTAAAGTGGTCAGTCTAAGTGGTTCTGCAGTACTACCGCAGACTTAATGGTGCTCTATACGCAGCGTTTCTATCTGTAATTTAGACCAATGTGGTTCCTCTTATTCTAGGTGCAGTAGCAACAGACTGGGGAGGAGGCAATGGAACTGGTAAAAGCCATGTTCTTGTATTGCAGTGCTGACTGATCTGTTATCACATCATAGAATTGTTTGGGTTGGAAGGGATATTAATGATCATCTGGTTCTACCCACTCCCCTCCCCCCTCTCCACCAATGGGCAGGGACACCTTCCACTAGACTTGTCTTGGTCCTTTTAAAGTTCTCAGTACTTGAAGTATAAATAATGTTGGCACCACCACCTTTGGTGGTACAGGTAGAGAGAAGTCCAGCTATAGTGTTATATTGCCAGGAGCTTCCCAGAAACAAAACCAGCTTCTGATGTGTGTGTTCCCATGCTGAACATCAGCATACTATTTTCAGAGTTGTTTGCTTCCAAAGTGGTTAGAACCTTCCCTCAAACAGATGTAATTTACTGCTTGTGTGTTTCTCTCAAGACTGGGAGAATGTCTATGAAGGAAATTCTGCTTTTCTCCGTAGGCCTAGAAGATTAAGTATTGCTTTCTTCTCTGGCTATGAGTTTCTTGGCAATGTTTTCCTGGAGTTTGATCTTGATGCAGTTTCAGCAAGGCTTCCTTTCTTTAGTTTCTTTTTTTTTCTTCTGTAAAGTTGTCTTTAGGATTTGAGATCAAATTTATAGTATGACAGTTATCTAAAAGCTATGGTTAGCCTAAAGACAAAGCTGTATGTATGTAAGACAAGGATTCTTTCCAAGACCTGGTCTCTGAATCAGGCTTAGTACCTGTCAGGTTTAGCTAGGCATACCTAACAGTTTTCTCTGTGATAAAGTTTCCCAGCTGGAGGAAAAGTGTTTCTATGGTCTTCAAAGAATGAACTAACCTATTGCTCAAAGGATCAGTCTGACTCAAAGGATCAGTCACCACTAGATGTAGCTGAATGTTGTAAAATTGAGACCATTGCTACTCCAGAAGGACTATGTTCCATAAGATCTCTTCTGAAGTTTGCGCATCTGTAATTCAACGCTGCACTCCAGAACCCTTCCCCAGCCTCCTGACACAAATTCTTTCAGGGAGTGCTTTGCTTACTTAGTCTTCACATCTCTCTCTAGAAAGGATAGATAAGGCCTCAGTTTAAGGTGGGATATATGCCTTCCTGCCTTCATTATTGTTAATACTTACCTTATCCAGGAAAAAACTGCGAAGAAGAATGTGCTACCAAAAATGGTTATCTTGGGGCAGCAGTTTAACATTTCGAAGTCTCAAGAAAATGTACGGTATCTACGAAAGCTCCTTTTCTGTCCAATATCTTTGATTCTTTTGATGTATTCATATGGCTCATATAGACTGCTAGTTGTTATTCAGAAATACCAGATGGCTTAATTCCAGTGTCTAATACAATGATCTCAAAGATCACCTGAAAATATTTCATTGAAGATTCTGAACAGCTCAGATGCAGAGAGAGAAAGAGCTTTTTATATACCTCTCATATCCCACTTTCTTTTCCACTTATGCCAAAGCTTTTCTTTCCTATCTTTCTTGCAGAGCTTCCCTATTATTCCCTACTATTCCCTAGTAGCTCAACATTTTGTTTATAATTTTTAGTGGCAGTGAGTGCCCTATCTAGAGTCCTTGACAGATTACCAATTTCATATCAACATGGTAGAAGAGATGTCTTATTCATCCAGTTATGTGTAACTTCTTCCTGATATTTGAGCAGTTGTAATTCAAATAAATAATGTATTGACCAACATTTTTTTAATAAGTATTGTGTAAATGGATTGAAGCAAAATGTAATCTTTCCCAAGTAGCAGCGCCTTACCAAATAACTTGAGGGAATTGTTTTTCACATTACAATAGTTATAGTAGCTTTACATTTGCCTAGGACCTTTAGGTACCTTATGATACAAATAGAAAGTGCTGGCTTGTGTAAGTAATCCTTCAAAGATGAGGTTCTTTCAAGTAAGCTTTTTGAAAGCAGGATCACTTTCTTCCACTGCCTTATCTGTAGACAGTGTGAAGAAGTCATGTTACTTTTGCTTGATTGGCTGATTAATCTTTTCCCGGCATTTCTGTTATCTTCTTATCCCAAAAGTCTTTTTGAAGGAGCAGCTAATCCCTACCATGTATTATGTATCACTAACTTTGTTCAAAAAGTATGTCACCCAATTTTTGTACTTGAAACTTTGAGAAGTGTTTATTCAAGTGACTTGCTATAAGCTGCTATCCATTCCAGATGGAGGATAACATGAAACTGAGGTCTGTCATTAAATCTTTAGTTTCTCTACCAGTTTGGTTTTTAAATGGTGCAGATCAGGCAAGTTCAGAATCTTCTTGCTCAAAACGTAAATCTGTTTACAGTGTATGTAAACCAAATGAAATCACTTCTTGGTAGGTACTACTTCGTGTATTCTGCAGAAACCACCTGCATTGTTTAATATTGGTTTTTTTTGGGCAGCTCTGTTAACAATTTCTTTAGGCTATGTTTGCCTGCCCATCTCACATGTCAGATTTGTTTAACTGCTTCATCTGACTCGCTGCTCTCCAGCAACAAAAATTAATAAGAAGCTGACAAAAAGTTATACATTGCTTATAGGATCATCACAATTTTTTCTTCATATTTGTGGGCTTATTTAAGATATTTTTATTTATTGGTGTTATTTTTAGGACCTTATTCATGTCCTTGAAAGTAATCTCTATCTTGATCCTTTTAAAAGCCTCATTTTTGCTTCAGCAGGGCAAAGCTGTTCATCATGACTTCCAAGCTGTCTCTTGAAGATAAATTGAAAGATAATGCTGTTCCTTAGCAGAGATCTTAAAATCAGTTCAGGGCACATGGACATTGTTATAAACTTAATTAACTTTAGTACATGCAAAGCAAGGCTTATTCTTCCTAAGCACAGGCACCTTGATTGTATGTCTTTAGGATGTATTGCTGTAGAAGTCCAGAAGCTTGTGTATCTGCTACCTGAAGATATGCTTACTATATGGGAGTTTTTGTGTGCTAACCTATAGGCTGTTTATTAGCTTGTCTTGCATATTTTTTCCTATGATTAAAATACAACTTTGATACCTAAGAGATTAGGTGGTTGGAAAACAGTGACCTGTGTAGCAAAGCTAGTATTTCTTAAAAATTACTGTTAATCTTTAAAAACCAAACAAATCAGAACAACTCCCCTTTCTTTAATTACCTTTTTAAGCATCAAACTGTTTAGTTATGTCTTATTATAAGGACATGAAACTGTTGGAACAAGTCAAGAGGAGGGCAACGAGGGTGATCAGGGGACTGGAGCACCTCCCATACGAAGATAGGATGAGAGAGTTGGAGCTGTTCAGTCTGGAGACCTCATAGCAGCCTTCCAATATCTGAAGGGGGCCTATAGGAATGCTGGGGAGAGACTCTTCATGAGGGACTGTAGTGATAGGACAAGGGGTAATGGGTTCAAACTTAAACAGGGGAAGTTTAGATTGGATCTGAGGAAGAAATTCTTTACTGTAAGGGTGGTGAGGCACTGGAATGGGTTGCCCAAGGAAGTTTTGAATGCTCCATCGCTGGCAGTGTTCAAGGGTGGGTTGGACATAGCCTTGGGTGGCATGGTTTAGTGGGAGGTGTCCCTGCCCATTGCCGGAGGGGTGGAACTAGATGATCTTAAGGTCGTTTCCAACCTTAACTATTTTATGATTCTATGATTATCACTTCAAAAGTAGAATTTAACCTCCCTCCCTTTACCTGGAGTTATCATATTGTTACATGACACTGGCATGGTACAGCAGCCTTACAGTATCTGAAGGGGGCCTATAAGGATGCTGGGGAGGGACTCTTCATTAGGGACTGTAGTGATAAGACGAGGGGTAACAGGCTAAAACTTACACAGAGGAAGTTTTGATTAGATATAAGGAAGTAGTTCTTTACTATGAGAGTGGCGAGGCACTGGACTGGATTGCCCAAGGAAGCTGTAAATTCTCCATCCCTGTCGGTGTTCAAGATCAGGTTGGATAGAGCCTTGGGTGACATGGCTTAATGTGAGGTGACCCTGCCGGTGGCAGGGGGGTTGGTGATCTTAAGGTCTAACCCTAACTATTCTATGATTCTAATACGTATTAAATAAAATTCAAAACTGGTTTAGATCTTAGGTGTTAAAAAAAATTATTTCTGTAGATACAGTTTTGTAGATATTTCACTGTTCTGTAAATTGGTGCTTTAGAGCTGTTCATGACAAATTTGTCCAGAGGTTAACCAATTTAATTTTATACTTTTGGTTGTTGTCTTCTAGTTATTAAATGGCTTATACTGTAGGAGCTTCAACAGCTTTCTCTGTGAAGGGTTTATGAATTCCAGCATGGTATTAGCAGCAGAATGCCACATGGTATCTGCAGAGTGATTGTATCCAAACTTAATATTTCTATTTGCACTTGAAAATTAGGTGCTCTTACCCCCATTTCCTATTGCAAGATTAGTCATGTTTGCACTGTACACTTGCACTTCTGTTACATATTTGAAACTCTAGCTGTCTTGTAGGCAGCACTTTTAAAAACACCAGATCAAGGCTTTACCATTATGGTAATGCTGTTTTTATAAATGATGGTATGGTAATTGGTTTAAGAAGAAACTTTTCTATAGTGTTGGTTTGTGTAATGCATATCCACTAGGATGTCATGGGTTCAGCAGCAGCAGTCATTTTTCTTTAAGCAGTAGCTGGTGTAGCACTGTGTTGTGGATTTTTTAGCTTGGGAGCAGTGCTGATAACACCAGTGTTTATAGTTATGGCTTAGAACGTTCAGACTGGCCAAG
>JASSUY010005899.1:0-14899 GCA_032466535.1 Forpus xanthops | reverse complement strand
TCCCATTTCCCCGGGACTGGGGAAGAAAGAGGGGGGGGTGTGCAGAACTGTTTGAGGGGGGCCTCAAACCACGACATAGGATAAGCATAAAAATAAGCCATATGTACCAGTATGTTAGGATAATTAACAGTTGTGTCTTTATATGACACATTCTTAATGATATACCATCCAAAATCCTCATGAAAACTTTCTCAGTGTTGTCATCTAACGTGATTTGTGAAATATAAACCAAAAAATTCTTACTTATCAACAGGATACTTACAGTATATTTAGTAACTCAGGGAGCTTTTGTATAGTGTCTTACGGGAATTTAGGTGTATATTTTCAAGAAGGCATTCTGTCAGACTTTCAATTTATGGTATCTGTGAATTTGGTAAGTGTTCTTTGTGTCTTTCCTAGAGTATTATCTTTGTTCTCATTCCTCCTAAGAAGCTGTATGTAGGAGTCTTCCATTACATTGCTTTCCTAAACTTTTCTTGTCTATTAAAACTAGCTAGACACAATTCCTGTACTTTTTTGTAATGCATAAAGCATAGCTTTCAGTTTATGTTGAAATGTTATGCAGTCATACGATGTCCCTCTTTGCAAAATAAATTTAATTTGCAATGGCTAAATGGTTAGTTCAGTAATTACATCTTAAAGCAGTGTTCACCTTCAGTGAATAATACTGTGATGTCCATTTGATAAAACCAGATGGAGTTATTGTTTATCAAGACTCCATTATTGAGCTTGCCATGTATCAACCATAGCAGAAAAAAAACCCAGAACTCTGAGTATTCTGAGAAACAGAAGACGGAAAAAAAGTCTAGATGTCCAGGAGGTATTCTTAAGGTTTTAACAGGCAATTCTTTGTGCTGTCCATCTCTTTTCCCTAGCATGGCTGGCTGAGTATTATTTTTTTGTTGGTTTTGTGAAGAAATTGCTAAGTAGTACATAATTTAGGACAAGCAAGTGAGGTAAATTTGTACTTTATAGAAAAATCTGAGAAATGGAGTCTAGATCAGATATTAAGATACAGAGGTCTGCTATTCCTGTGGTGGGTGGGAGAGAGGAATATGATAATTAGGAAATCCAGTTATCTTCAAAAGGAACAACCAGTGTTTTAAAAGACTTACTTTCTCTGTGTTCTCTTGCTTTGGTCCTTTTTTCTAATTTGCATAGTAGTCTCTCAAAGTGTATGAGGAGGACAAAGAATGGAAAATGGAAATTAAGGCTGATAGACCATTAAAAAAGCAAATAAACACCTTTTCCCTTTTTTCACTTCCTCCACCAAAGCTTTGTATGATGTTTTCTTGGAGCAAGTCCAGAGGAGGGCCACGAAGATGATCAGGGGGCTCAAGCACCTCCCATATGAAGACAGGCTGAGAAAGTTGGGGCTGTTCAGCCTGGAAAAGAGAAGGCTGCATGGAGACCTCAGAGCAGCCTTCCAGTATCTGAAGGGGGCCTGTAAGGATGCTGGGGAGGGACTCTTCCTTAGGGACTGTAGTGATAGGACGAGAGGTAACGGGTTAAAACTTAAACAGGGGAAGTTTAGATTAGATATAAGGAAGTAGTTCTTTACTGTGAGAGTGGTGAGGCACTGGAACAGGTTGCCTAAGGAAGTTTTGACTACTCCATCACTGGCAGTGTTCAAGGCTAGGTTGGACAGAGCCTTGGGTGACATGTTTTTAGTGTGAGGTGTCCCTGCCCATGGCAGGGGGGTTGGAGCTAGATGATCTTAAGGTCCTTTCCAACCCTAACTATTCTATGATTCTAATATGTTTCAGCAAACTTAGATTACCAGATACAATTTGGGAGTAACAAGCTGAAATTTTTCATATGATGGGAGAAGTTGGCAAGATTCCTGAATTGACCAGCATATGTCTTCAGATGGAAATTGTTTGAAAATATTGTAAAGTGAATGTGACTTTTGTGCTCCTACTATAGGTTTGTAGACCACCAGCTGTATATATGAGGGTTACTGGTCTTGGAAGTTGAGACCGTGGACAGATGTGTTAGAAAAAATAGGTACATTAACCAGCTACTTAGAACAAGATAAAAAGTAAGTTGAGTATCAATATGGCTGGTTACTTTGTCATACCTGCAAGATTTCCAAGTACAAGTACTACTGCTGGAATGTTCATAAGAGGTCTTCACAAAACAGTTGGTGATTGCTTCAAGTAAATATCAGTGTAGCTTTGATAATTTCAAAATGTCTTATCTTCTAGAGCTATGAAGACGAGAGGAGGAGTCGCTCGGAGCTTGAGGTTAGATGCCAGCGTTTAACACTGGAACTGGCTGATACAAAGCAAATGATTCAGCAAGGTGATTACAGACAAGAGAACTATGATAAAGTAAAATGGTAGGTATCTATAATTCAAGTGTTCTACTTATCACAAGTGTTAATAGAAAAAATTCAGCCTTGATTGACTAGAGTTTTTAATTTGATTTTTTGGCTTATGTACACCACAGATATTTTTCGTTACCTTAATCCACTGCCAGTTCAATAATCTCCTGAAGTATATTACAGTCATAAGATGAACAACCTGTTGAAATCTGATGCACCAAATTATCTCCCTGAAAGTTTATATTTAGGGATTTACTGTGTTTTCAAAAGAGCCTACCAGTCACATTGCAACCAAAGAAATGGGAGCTGTTGATGCCAAGCAGCTTAGAACAAGTACTCCTTTTTTCTTAGAGTAAAAGCAGTGATCTAACGAAAGGCCCTGTGCTTTACTGTGTGGTGACTACACAGTGAATTAAGAATGCAGGACCTTGGGAATTAATATTTATAACTTAAGATAGCCTTGTAACCATGAATTTGAAAGAGCTGTTACAAGACTTCTGTTAGAGCCTGTTACTGTAAAGTAACCCTCTGTTTTAGTGTTACTTTAGTGAATTGGTTTAACTGCAGAAAGTTCCAGTGTCTCTTCATTTTTTAAATACAGATTTTACAGTTATAGCCTATGCTTTGAATGTGCATCTTGCAAACAACTGCAAAATAGTGAAAATGGACTTTCTATAAATGCACACATAGATTTATACTTCACAATTCAGCTCCCAAATGGCTTATGTAGTGTGCTTGCCAGTACCCGAAATCTGGCCTTTGGCACATTTGTTGGGGAATGGATTCAAAAATTGAGATTATGAACAGAAAACGCTCTGTCTGCTCCTTAGTTGTTCACAGTGAAGGAGCTCAGGCATACTTACTGACACAAATGACTTTACCACTAAATCATTTGAAGGAAAGTCTTTATTCTGGGTAACTATTCACAGTTATATATACTGAAACAACCTTGGAATCTACCTGGAAGCTTTTTGCAAATAGGATGGATTGATGCTATGGTTTGCCTCCCATGTGCAACTACATCTTAATAAATGGATTGTAATAATGTTTGTGTGAATGGCCCCAGTTTTTAAGAATGTACATTCAAAATAGTCTTAAGTTGAAAAAAGGTATGAATGGATGTGCCAAAACTGTGTTTGAGAGTAAGTTGTATTCATCTGTGTAGGCACAGACGAAGGGAAGGGGAGAGCACTGTTGGCATGACTGCACGAGGATTTTTGGGAGCATTGCAGGAGTTAATGACTTCCAGGCTTGTTTCAGTCTTTAAAAGTGCCATGTCAAATCTTCTAGTTCTGGTGTCCTACAAGTTATCTCAGCTTTAAAATTGTGCTATGATTAATAAAAAACTGGTTAGCTTTTTTCCAAACAACAAGCTCATACTGGCTCATTCATTTAAGTGTTCTGACGGGGTCAGATAGAGTGGAGACAGAGCTGCTTCTTTGTGCATATGGAAAACACTCTTATTCAGGAAACCAATGTAATTTTTGCAGCTGTGTCATGTATTTTAAACATGAAAAGAGAAGTACAACTTCCTCTCGTACTGAAAGACTGTATACACGGGAGACTAGCAGCTAAGAACAAGTATATATTGCTTTCTGTTTGATTAAGAAGATAAGAAAGAAGTAGCTTTACTTTTTCATCAGACTTTGATGGCTGAAAAAGATTCAAGGGAATGTTGTGAGAAATAGCATTAAACTAAAAGGATAGACAAGGATACTCACAGTTCATTTCTAAGAGGAGAAATATATATGCCAAAGTTACAGTAAAGAATAATAATCAGAGGAGAATGAAATCATTTATGATGGGAATTCATGATTATTGTGTTATAATTTAAGAATATATTTTAATACTTAGAAATGAAGAAAATTCTTTCATATAATAAGGTACTGTTGCAGGTGTTATCACCAGCAAAGGTAGAATTGCCTTGTGAGTGACTGATTGGAAGAAGTCAGAATCATGAATTGAAAGGCTGAGGGACTACAAATGCACAGGAATCTTGTTTGTTACACTTTATTCATCTAATAGTTTCACTTTATTTTAACAGTGAACGTGATACATTTGAGCATGAATTGTCAGAACTCAGAAGAAAATATGAAATATTAGAGGTGTCACACAAAGCACAAGCTAAAGAAAGAAATGACTTATCAAAAGAGGTAAAGTTTTTATTTCAGTGATTGTCTATTTCTTCACCTCAGGAATTTGATTCCTTGTCTGATTAAGTCTGTCAGGATCACCTGTAGAATCATGGAATAATTTAGATTAGAATGGTTCTAAGGAGACCACATGGTCCAACCCTCCCATGCAGTGCAGAGCCAGCTTAGGTCAGGTTACTTAGGGCCAAGGATGGAGATTCCACATCCTTTCAAGACAATCTGTTACAGTGTTTATCCACCCTCTTTGTGGAAATGTTTTTGTAAAATCTAATCAGTGTTGTTGCAGGGTTTTTCTGTTGCCTCTTGTCCTGTCAGTATGTGCTTCCAAGTGTCTGGCTCTTTATATGCATTCTAATTGGCTAGGTGAAGATATCAAGATTTTTCTCCACACAGATTTCATTTCTGAAGGCTAAAAAAACCCATTTCTCTCAAACCCGTGTATATCATGTGCTGCAGTCCATGACCATCTTGGCAGAGATGACATCTGGTCATCTGGTCTTACTCCGGTATGTTGATGTATGTCTTTAGGAAGAATTCAGAATAGGACATGGCACATCAAGTACAGTTTCACAAGTACTGAACACAGGATAATAATAATTTTCTTGAGACTATTTTCTTCATAGTCACTAATATAGCCTAGTAGGCACTTCACCATCTTTGCTGTCAGGGCACACTTCTGGCTCATGTTTAGTTTGTTCAACTGATATTTCCCTATTCTGTCCATATTTTGCCCATTTTCCCAGAGGTGTTATGAGAGATGGCTGAAACAAGCAAAAATCTATGTAACTGACATGAACAGCTGTGCCCCCATCCATAGAGCCAACTTACTTGTCTGTTTTGCTAGGCACATTTTGTCCTTGGTAAATCCATGCTAGTTGTTTTCAGTCACCTTATCCTCCATATGCATGGATATTGTTTGCAGGAGGATTTGTTTACTCCTTCAGTGTAACCTTTGACAGGACTGAGCTTAGAGTCACAAACACACAGTTCTCTGGGTCTTCCTTCTTTAAGGTGAATTCTGGTCATCAGGTGCCCTGCTCACTTGCTATGATCTTTCAAACAGCTGGTCAAGCTCACAACAGCATTGGCTATCTCTCTGAACATTGGTCAAATGCTTTTAATTTTTCCTTAGGCATTATGTGCATGCCATTTTTCTAGGTCTGTAGCTTAGCCTTCCTTTGCTTCAGCCTTCTGAACTTTGGCAGTAAGTTCAGGAACCTGGGAGGGCCAAGGGCAAAATTTACCAGTGAAAGCTGAATGTTTGTGAGTATGTTCTGTCCCTCAAAAAGCGCAGAACTAATTAGCTTTAGCTCTTTCCAGCCAGTAATGACAGCAGGGCAGAGCTGCTGTATGGCTTATGTTTTGTTGTATATGATTTTTTTTTCTAGACATCAGTATAATACATAGTTTTTCTTTGTGACTCTAGTAAAGTAATGGTTCAGTTGTGCAAAGTTTCCTTCAGTTTGCCTTTATAGGGGTTAGTTTTGTGTAATAGAGAGGTGCTATCCTGGACATCTTTCTGTGATACTGCATTTTGACAAGGGGAATTCCAGTGCTGCTTCCCTTTAGGGCTGAGCTCTCTATTAGGGTGATGGATCTCAGTCACTGCCAGTCTGGTAGCACTAGTCTTGCACAGGGGAATGTGTTTCTGCTGCTCCAAGGGTGAGAGGTGTGTCAAGTCAAGAGAAATGTCCCTTACTGCTCTGTTCAGTAATTCATTCATCCAAGTGCACGAAATGTCTTCAGTAATGGCTCCCTTACTGAGCATGTATGATAACTTTTGAGTCAAGAGACTCAAAGAGTAATACATGTACAGAATGTTTCCAAGTCCACTGCCTTGATCTATAGGACTTTTGATGGTTTATACCAGTACAAGTTTCCATTAATAAGTATACATTTTCACTCTTTCTGCATCTAAACTGTTATTTGGGAGGATTGCTGCACTGAACCTCCAGGATTAATTACTCACCTTAAGTAATCAAATTAGGATAAAATCATCCAAAACTAACAATTCATTAAGGTATTTTTCTCTCCATCTGATGTCAGTGTAACTTTGCAACAGCTTTTTAGGAGGGAGAAGAGGCCTTTACTGAATCTGGAAGAACAAACTTTTTAATCTTGGTCTTATCTTTGATTGTAGCTCAGTGCAACTTTGATGTAAAAATTAAAAGATTATTTTTAAGCTGTGTTTCTGTATACAGATCTTTTCAGCAAACAGAACAATAGCAAAATAATTGATTAGCTGTTTTGAATTAATTTGTGCGTTTATGTTTTAAGGTGATTTGAAAGAGGTACTGCATGAAAAAGTTGTTCTTGACTCTGCATTAGTCCATGCAGTCATTGAATGAAGGATCTTTGTGTGTTAACACTTTGGCAGCTGAACAGATGAGACCAATTACACCTGAGAGAATTCAAGGAAGATTTTGTTATTTAATGTCTCAGTATAACATTATTACAGATAAATTAATGGTTATAACTACCCCTTCAAAAATAGAAGTCCTTTGGCTAATTTTGCAGCTAGCTGCAGAGATTCTCTGAAACACTAGGAAAGAAACAGTTTCTATTAGAAAATACTTTTTTTATTCTTGTTTTTGATATTGGTCTAAAAGCTGCTTATTCATCAGTGCTCTAGTGTAAGGGGCATCAAAATACAGGTTTGTTTTCAGCATATAACAATGGCCAAAAAAGTATTGTCGTGAACATCAAGCTTGTATTTATGCATCAAATACTGCAGTGTAGCAGCAATTATGGTTTTTTTTCATTAATTTTATGCTAAATTGATCTGAGAGGGAATAAAGGTAGCACCAATTTAGACTTTTTTACCCCTTCAAACTGTGTGATTACTTGAATACCCTAGAAAGTCTGTGATGGTTTTTGTGTATGCTCATACAGTATCATAAGTTCTGGTTTGGAAGAGTATACAATTGTGTTTACACAGTATTTGTATTAGGGGAGGAGGAGTTAGAGGGGTAATGACTTCTAGATTTCTTTGTTCATATAGTAATCCAAGATGTCTGTATCCACTGTGGATGTACATATAACCTGCATCCATTCTTTGAACTTGACATGTGATATCCTCAGGAGCTTAAATGGCAAAAAAGGTGATAAAACTGTGTATTGCTGTAATGAGTAAGGAGTCAGACCGGTCTGCTCCAGTGCCATTATGCTTTGTGGCTGTTCTATGACAATGTTCATCTCGAACAGATCAAGACTACTGTTTCCCATCCCACTTTCTTCTTGGAATAGTGAGGGTGACTGATCTGTTGATTGGGAAGGCTGTTAGAGGCTCACAAGATATTAATGTTTCTGCTTTGGCATCAGTTCAGCCTTCTGTAACAATGCCACACTAAACAGAAGTCAAAACTGAATTACTACTGAATAGTAGTAATATTCAGTACTGTCACTATTCAATACTTAAGTACTACTTAGATACTGAGGTAAATTAAGGGACACTTTGCCTCTTTTTCAGGTGCCAACTGCCAGAAATAAATAATAAAACTCACAAAATTGTAATTTTATTTAAGTCTTTTTTCAGCATAAAGCTTTACCAAGTTACATTAAACATAAGTGTAAATAGAGTCTTCTGGTTTAACTAATTTCACAGAAGAGAGTTAAAATGAAATTACAAATATGTGTGCACAGGTGAAATGCTTATCTTGAAGTTCATGTTAAAGTGTACTTTTTAATGCCTTTTATAGGTGGCAACCATACAACAATCCCTCAATTTGCTGCAAAAAGATAAAGATTATCTTAATCGCCAGAATATGGAGCTTAGTGTTCGCTGTGCACATGAGGAAGATCGCCTTGAAAGACTTCAAATTCAATTAGAGGATGCCAAAAAGTCTAGGGAAGAAATGTATGAAAAATATGTTTCATCCAGGTAAGTTACTGTGCGTTCACTTTGATTACTAGCCTAGTTGTTTGACTGTTTTCCCTTGTTTCTTGCACAAATTCTGTTTAACTAAATATAATTTAACTTACAGAAAGCTAGTCCATATTTGTGAAACTAGAAACAGAAAACTTTTGTTGGGTCTTTATGTGTATCAGGAAACTTGTTTAAACCTTTTATATAAGACCGTAATAGTGAAGATGTCAGCATTGAAAATAGTGAAGATGCCAGCTTTGAAAGTTTATGGCTACTATTCTCTTAGGTATATATAGAAATTTAAGCCCCAAGTGACCTTTATTAAAAACAGTATTTGAAAGACAAGATTATTGCAGAATGAAATATCTTTCATTTTCACAGATGTTTAAAATAGGACATAGCATATTTTATATCAGGTGGTAGAGCTATCAGTCTTTCATATCTCAAGTTTGAATACAGTTTGAATAAATCTAGTATTGAGAAATAGATTGATCATTGTATGTTGTCCACACTGGTAAATAGTGTCAAATCCTTATGCTATTTGAATTGGTATAGATATATGTGTATGGGATGTTGAGCAGGAGCTATTCAGCTACATATCTTGCTACCTATGTAATGCTATACTACAAAATTTCATATCTCAATTTAGAAGGGACCCATAAGGGAGCGTTGAGTCCCACTTTCTGCTTCTCACAGTACAACTTGAAACTAAATCATATGACTAAGAACATGGTCCAGTTTCAAACAACATTTATGTTTTTCTTGTTAGAAATTCAAGGTTATCCAAGTTATGTTCTTTCCCTACATCTAGATGCCAAAAATATTTCAATATATATCCCAAAATAACATCAAACATTTGCCTGTACGTACTTCATTAATGAACTTAAACCCCTTTTTTGGTTGATAGTGTCCTTAAAAAAAACCACCTGTGGATTGAATTAGTAGCCTTCAGTTCAGCTTCTCTTCAGCTGCCTCCTTCTCTTTGAATCAGTAAGATGCAACTACAAGCACCATTTATAAATCTTGTGTTCTTTTATAACTAAGATGAGTTGTGCTAATATGACTTTCCAGTAACACAACTAAAAAGCAAATTGTTATCTAAATGGAAATAGAAGAACACTCTATTGAAATTACCAGCTATGGAGTTCCAGCCCATATCAGAAGTGCTTTTAACACTATTTTTCCTTTCAGCACAGTCACTTAATCTTTTTTTTTTATTTGTTTTAAATGTGTATGTCTCAAAGCTGTATTCACATGGAACTTCTGCAGTTTAAATAATTTTTTAAGACTTGCTTTAAAATAGAGTCTAAAAAAATCATGTAGGTCTTAACCATATTCCTCTAGAAATGTGCTTGCAATCAGTGACTCTTGTAGCTAAATTTCTGTTTCTGGAAAAACCACTGTGAAATCCTTATGCTATAATGATGATGCAGAGGCACTTTTTCAGAGCTGTCTCCATCTGAGCAAACTAGAAAGAGACATATGTAAGTTGCCTCTATCACAGTTTGGGATACTGTGCAAGCCTCCTTCTCTGTCCTCTGGAACATCAGAGGTCTCTTGACCTCTGCATTCTGATGCCAGCTAAAGAGAAATTCTGTGACTTGTACTTTGCCTTCAGAGATCTCAGTACTGCCACTGGGATTTTGTACTGCTACCAGATCTCTCTCTTGATGTCATTGGTATTGGTGACTTCATTATGCTAATTTTCATAGGACAGATATTAACTGTTATGAATAATGTAGGTTTGTCTGCTGTCCTCTAGTGACCATTATTGTCTTTTGCAAGGACAATGTAGCATAGCAGAGAAGACAATGTAGGGCCCTGAGCAGTATTTGTAGGACTGCTCTACAGCTGGGGCAGCCTAAGTTTTATTTGAGATTCTGCTGCTGACAAACCTTGAATAATTAATTTCCTAATGTAAAGATCTGATGTAAAATGCAAAAATTTTAATGTAAGTTTTCTTTTTTAAAATAGTATCCTTTTGTCAGGTGCTCTAAATCCTGCATGTGATCTGCAATGTTGCAGAAGCTGTCCCTTATTTACATTTTCCACACACATATGTAAACAGTTTGTGCGCATCTTCTGAGGCTATATCCCCATAGTGGGGTTCCTGTACGTTCAGCAATTTGAACCATCTATATCTCAGGTGAAATAGATACAGAATTAGGTTTCTTACAGAGAGCTCTACAGAATCCTATTTATTTGTTAAGTAAATTAAAGAGGTAGAAAAGTAGAGCAGGAGAAAACTGTAACAACTGATATGCATTGTACATACTCAGCACTACATGGAAGTGACATCAGTTTGGGAAATAAACTTCTATTTGCTGCTGTTTGAAGAATTTGAGGCTTTTTGAATGCTCACTTCACATCTGGACCACTTTTCATTGCTGTAGTTCAGGAATAAAGATTATGAAAACAAACCCAAGTATGTATTTTTAGGTATAAAGAATAATTCACCTTCTGGGCTCCATCAGAATGCTGGCATTGGGGTACTGTAGTTAGAAAATTATGGAATTTAGGAATTTAGGACTTGAGGGATTAACCTGTCAAAATTGAGAAGAGACACACTTAGAATAGTTTGAGATTGTAACAAGATGAATGGCAGCAGCTCATAGCTACTGTTCTTGGGAATCTATGTGTAAGCACAGACCAATAAAGATTTCCCTTTGCATGTTTAATCTTAAAACACAATCCATAGGTGCTTTGAGATGCTCGGATCACATGTAGTTTGTTCACAGTATAAAGCCTTACATATAACAGGCCTCGAAGGAAGCTCATTAAAGCCTGCAGCTTGAAGAAGAAGAAACAACTTAATAGCGCAAAAACATATTTAATTACTGCTCAAGCAAAAGACTGTAACAGCAGGTCAGGAATAAAAATTGCAAATGATGGGGCTTTGCTCCAGCAGCAGCTCAGTTGGTGTTTATTAAAAGGCACTGACCGGGCAGTTAAGCTCTATACTCGGAATATGCCCTTTACTATACCATTTGTTTATTTTAGTCATCATAAAGATAAGTGTCCCTTTGAACTGTCTCCTGGTGACATCTCTGTGGGTGTTTAAGACTTTTCCAGATTCTTCGAATGTTTTCACTGAACCTTCCTGACTCTTGTCAGCCTTGCCGTGGGAGGGAAGGGGGAATTTCTGCAATGACAGAATATTCCTTTTTTTTTTTACTAGTAGTCATGGCAATAGCAAATTGTGTAAGAAAATGAAGAAAATGGTAGTGCTCATTGATTCTGCACGTAAGAATTGTATCCAGTGGTTGTGATCTTCCACAGTCTTTTCTCTTTTTCCCTACATGTTGAGCCATATAAATAATACATAAAGAAAAGGAACAGTTTCTAATGGGGACCTTACATTCTGGTACAGCATTTTTGGGGACTTTGTTTTGTTGGTTTTTTTTTTTTTTTATTATAAACTTCTTAATTGCATCAGAGATATTAATGAAATATTTTATTGTAGTATGGCACAGCTGAGGAAGGAGAGGAGATAAATGTAAAGGGTCAACTGAAATTCAGTGTCTCAATACAAAGAAAACAGGAAAACCTGGACAGCAAGCCTTCTGACATTTAAATATTTTGGGCCTTTTAGTTAACTTGCAGTAGTTTTTGGCCAGTTCAAGTACTGATTTATAAAAAACTTATGGGCTATCACACAGCTGGAAATCAGAAGAAATGTAAAACCATTTACAGTTGTAAATGCACATTTCTTCATAAAAATGCCTTTATTTCCAAGCCTGTAATTTCTGCCAATTGCTGATTTTTTATGAGCATTAACTACAAAATTTTAACATTCCTTAGCTGTTTAGTACTTACAATTTAAGCTTGAGTTTCTTGTAGTTTTGTAGAAGAAATTTATTAAGGAGTTCCCTACAGGCTGCCATGGCCTTCCAAAGTTACAGAAAGATGTTAGTATTGCTGTGAAAGAAGTTCTTTTTTTCTGGAATCTTCTGATACCTGCTCCTTATCAATTAATTAAAATACATACTTAAGCTTTTATGTCACATTGAAGGATAAATTTCCAAATCTGGGCCTTTTTTGACTTCACAAATCTCCACAGTATGTAATCTTCAATGTTTCTTGTGATGTATTTTCTCTAAATGAGGTGCAGATAGTACACAACAAAATCCTAGAGTAGCATGGCAATATTGTAAGTTAGCAAGTTAATTAATGCTTACCCAGTGATGAAGATGGTAGAAAACCTCAGAAAGCAAGGAATTAATTTGGAGGGTTTAAGTGGTTAGTTAATATAAACACTCATTTAGAGGCTGACAGAGAATTGCTGGAATAATCTTACCATAATGTTTCATGATTAATCAGTGTCAAATTACTTAGAACAAATTTAAACAATATGCAGAAAGCTTTTATTTATTCCCAATTAAATATTATTTATTCTTATTGGATTTCTGCTCGGTTTGCATAACAGCATAGACTAATATGTATTTCAAGCAGTTCGGGAGGAAAATTAGTAAAAATGATTATAAAATGTAAAATCAAGAAGTGCTTTGCTGTACTTGTACAGCTGTTATCTAAAGCTTTGATATTTTAGTGTTTGCAGTCAATTTTTAATTTCTATGTTCGGTATTTGGTTATTTACAGAGATCACTATAAAACAGAATATGAGAAGAGACTGCATGAAGAATTGGAACAAATAAGGTTGAAAACAAATCAAGAAATTGAGCAACTAAGAAGTGCTTCAAAAGAGATGTATGAACGTGAAAACAGGTAAGTAGCATGCAGGCAATAACCTAATTAGGGCAAAAATGACCAAGTACTGTTACGTGCTTAGGTATAATTCTAGTTGACTGGCTCATTGAGAGGTAAACAAAAGGTGAGAATGTAAGTTCAGTTATAAAACTGATGAGAATCTTGTAAGAACTAAAATGAAATTACACTTGTACACTTGTAAATATATTGTGTTATATTTATTATTAAGTTATGGATATTCAATATTATCAATGAAAAGTATGATCAGAGGGATGGAGCACCAATCCTGTGAGGAAATACTGAGAGAGTTGGGATTGTTTAGCCTAAAGAAGGGAAGGTTCTAGGCAGATCTTAACTGCAACCTTTCAGTTCTTAAAATGGGCCTATAAGAAAGATGGGAGAGACTTTTTAGCAGGGTCTGGTGTGACTGGACAAGGGGTGATGGTTTTAAACTAAGGGGAGATTCAGGCTGGATATGAGGAATAAATTTTTTGCAGCAAGGGTGGTGAAATCCTGGCACAGGTTACCCGGAGAGATGGAGGATGCACCATCCCTGGAGACATTCAAGGCAAGGCCGGATAGGGTTCTGGGCAGCCTGGTCTAGTCGAAGATGACCCTGCTTATTGTAAGGGGGGTGGACTAGATAACCTTCCAACACAAGCCATTCTGTGTTTCTGTGATTATTAAAGTTCATGTTCTAGATAAACATGAGTGGTTTGAAGTTTGTTCAGATGTACAGTTTTAGTTAACACAAAATACGTTGGTTTACCTGTCACGCTATGTGGGCGATCAAAACTGAGCAAGGAAACCAGAGGAGAAGGTGGTGATGCAGAAAGTAAAGCATTAAAAATAAGGGAAACCAGTAAGATTTATGTCTTTATAAAACAAATCTATCTGAGATTTACAGCATTATGATTCAAGAAAGCATTGATTTCCTATAAATTATTATAAAATCTCTTTTGAAGAAGATCCTAATCCTGCAGAGACCTGCATATTGAATTTTGTATGTGTGTCATCTTGTCCATGGAATTACATGCAGAGTTAGGCACATACATAAGCCTTTAAGGATCTAGGAGTTTGGACTTTTAGTACTACATTTCTTTTTGAGCTTGCTTTTTGCCCCTTTTATTCCTTTAAAATGGAAGGAGCGTTTAATAATTCATTATAACTTCATTGCAGATGTCCTCAAAGTGTCTTATGTTGTGAAGGAAATGACTGTAGTAAAAAGATATTTGCGGCATCAGCATCTGTTCCTCTAATAGGTAGTTTTGTTACTGCTCGGAAGAGTGAAAAAAGAACATGACTCCTTCTGTCTGTCTTCCAGTCAACTGAAAGGTTCTAATTAAAACAATTACATCATTGTGTAGTTTTGCAAGTGTGATTAAAATATATATATTACACACATACACATGCATCCACACCACTTCCTGTATGCAAATCTATTTTGAATTACAAAGTACGAATTTAAACCTTCACTGTTCGGGGAGATTTGACAAGGGTCTATATATCATTGAGAAAATTACTGAACGATAGTTCATTTGTGTCTGGAACCAGTTTACAGAAGTTTTGTTCCTCATTTTGAAATAATTGCTTCTGAAATGTAAATTCCATAGATTTGATTTCATATTTTGGAAAAAAAAAGGAATTTTTAGCATATGCTTCTTCTACAAAATAATTAAAAAGTCCACCATGAGACAGTGCTTCCCAATCTGAGGTGCCCCTTAGTGGTGAGACAAATGCAACCCCAAATTGTGAGCAAATTGCAGAATCATAGAATCATAGAATAGTTAGGGTTGGAAAGGACCTTAAGCTCATCTAGTTCCAACCCCCCTGCCATGGGCAGGGACA
>JASSUY010005898.1:8400-22750 GCA_032466535.1 Forpus xanthops | reverse complement strand
CCATCGCTGGCAGTGTTCAAGGCCGGGTTGGACATAGCCTTGGGTGGCATGGTTTAGTGGGAGGTGTCCCTGTCCATAGCAGGGGGGCTGGAACTAGATGATCTTAAGGTCCTTTCCAACCCTAACTATTCTATGATTCTATGTAGTGTAAACAGCTAGCGGAGAGGAAAGGATTTTTCTAAGGCAAAGACTCAAGAAGATCAATTTCCATGAAATGGGATCACATAAAGGAGCTGCAGTAGAGCCACAGCAAACTATGTGATGAACCACCTCACTTAGACCTTATGAAAACAGAGAACAAAATAAATGAAATGCCTCTCCTATCATACTGATGACTATCCATGCAGCAGTAAACAATACACCTTAAAAGTTAAATGTGAAATTATTTCAAATCTGTTATGCATGTAGCAAAATATGAGGTTTGTTGATTATTTGCCACTGATGTACTTCTCTTGAGCTAAAGCTCTCATTTTGCTAGTCATGATGGAATGTGTCGCCGTGAACTAAAACCTGCAGAGAAAAGACCTAAATAACAACCAGGCAGATTATAAAGAGAGTGTATGATCCACTTGTACAAAGTAGAATAGCAAAAGGAGTGATTTGTATTTGACCCTTGCCGAACATATATGCTACGGAAAACAATTATTATAGTTTAATATAACTATAGGTCACACAGATGTGTTTATGAAGCCACTTAATTCCAAAAGAGGGGAATATCGCAAAGCTACAGATGCTAGTCTGCATCATGGCAAATGTGTGAACTATTTTCATTCTATTACACAGCATGATGCCGTAAGTAAACATCATAGCCTGAGCTGTGTTTCAAGATGATGGAGTCATGTAAAGCCATTTGATAAAACGTTGTGCTCAGCACTTAGCTAGATACACTGCACCTTCAAAGGAGAATCTTTCCAGACATTTAAGAGTCTTTGACCTAGAATATGACAACTGGGTCTTTTCTCCATACATACTATGTGTATTTGCACTTGTGTATCATGTCAACTTCATAGCCTTGTGCCATTTTCCTTTCTTTGAGAAATTTTGCCCTGAAGTTCCTTTCATATGTCAACAAAATCAGTTTTCATTACATAATAACCATACCCCAATCAGTTGACCATTTTTTATTACTCGCTACTAACAATGGAAACCATAAACTATATGTGTAGTTATTTGGGAAATCTACCTGTGTCCAAATAAAATTATACTATTGTTAGCTTTGAAGCTGAAGTATTGTGGAGAACTGGTGGGTGAATATTTATCTGTTTTTTAGATCTGTAGACTTTAATGCTTTTTTTAGGGGTGGAAACATCCTGGGAGGGGGTTTAAGCAAAGACACCAAAACCAATTTTCTCATTCAGACAAAAAAAAAGTAATCTAAAAGAGAGGAGGAAAATCAGTACCCAATGAAAAAATAACAAGCATTGAAAGGGAGATTCATAAAATTGTATTGAAATCTTGTAGTATCTATGTATACTACAGCATTGGGACTGTCTATACTAAAGAATTTATTAGCATATTGAGAATCCTCTTATCAAATTTACAGCTTCTAATGAAATCAGGGAATATTTTCTTTGTAATAGTAATCACTTTCTACTGTCTATGCACACATATGTACCTGTTTATTTTTATAGACTGTTCAGTACTATATATGACCATCTCAATTCATATAATTTCCAATAACTTGTCCATAAAGAAGGCAAATGATAAAAGTAAAAGGGAAATCCTATTTCCATCGAAGTCAATGAATACTTTGCTATTGTTTCCAGCACAGGTGGAATTTCTCCACAACTCAGTTTGATTACTTGGCAGAGTCACACAATGGTATTGGTATCTTTGCCTGTAGTTTTAAGGGGAAGAGAGATTTTCTTCCAGTCATTTTAAAATTTGAACTCAATATGATACCATTATGAAAGTCCTAGGTATTTTCCAAGCAGCTGGGATATTTTAAAGAGGAAAGAGATTAGTGAAGAAGCCGACTAAGATATATTACACAATCTTATTTCACTGAAATTTGTCTTTGATAATCCAGTGATATAAACATCGACTGTCATTGCCATAAAAAGATTTCAACACTACCAATTTGCTACAAATCCCCGATTGAAGTGATATTTTTATTGCCAACACACCCAGCTGATCTATCAGCTGACAGCTGACAGCTAGCAGCTGACAAATTCAGGTTTCATCAAACAAGGTGATAGAAGGCAAATTATGGGATTAGTTTTAAAGGATTCCTCTGGTGTTCCTATATATCTCAGTATTTGTCAAGTGTATATTTGTGCTGCTGAGGATGAGCCACTTAAATCAAATTCACATTCCACTGTTTTTTATGTGTTCCTGCACAAACAAATGCAGACTTCTGCATTGATGTGAAATATGTCAGAAAATCTCTCTGGTCTCAGGAGTGGGGAACATGAGATTGATACAAAAGGACTGAGGTTAACCACTTGAGCTCTAGTGTAATGCCCAAGAGGGTCAATAATGCACTGGACAGCACAGCAGCACGTAATGTGGTATGATCTTCAATTATGCTCTGCTTCACCTTTTCTGTAGCTTCTAATTCCTCCTTTGCCAAGCAGCAAGCTGAACTGGAAGACACAACTAGATCAGATGCAAGCTGATCTTATCAATAGTCATACAGGTGAAATTGCTGCAGCAACAGTGCAGCTTAAGATGTCCCACTGAGCCCTGTCCACAAAAAAAAACAGAATAAAAATCAAGACTCTAACTCCCAGCACTGAAAGGCATCAGTCATGCAAGTGCCTGATGTGTGTTAGCTAAAGGGATAAAACAACTGAGTGAAAAACCTGGAAGTAGTAAAATAGAAAAACATACACTTGTTACTCTCCGGGTAGCAACAGCAACTCTAGAGGTCTCATCAAACTGCCCTGTAAAATGGCACTGAATTTTTGGTACCTTGTTGCACAGATTAGCTAAAGTAATATAGTGAAAGCAGACATGTAGACAGTCTGACAAAGACAAAGAAATAAGGATAAAATTGTGGAGAGCATGGAGAGGAAGAGATTTGTACTGCAGAGGCAGAACATGGGTGTGCTAAGTGGTGCAGAGAAATTAGTTTAAAATGCTAGTTCTGTAACATGGAAAAGAATATTCAGGTTTAAAATAAGTCTGGCTTCCAACATTTTTCAAAACTTACTAAGACATATTATGGCAACCCTGAAAAAATACTTCCCTTAACATGGGTAAAAATGATGACCCAACGGGATCAGACATTGATAATTCATCCAGTTCTGCTAAATATCCCTGAAGTAGTATATTCATCCTTTACATGTTCTAGAAATCTGACATCGTGTGATAAATACTACTGGAAACAAAATTAATGGATCAATTAGCCATCCATAGCTCCTTATTATCTCTGTGCATTTTCAGCTTTTTACAACAACGTGAAAGCCATAAAACTGACAAAGCCCATTTCATAGATATTTATGAGTAGATGATCCATCAAGAGAAAGCACTGTTCATTGCTTTCTGGGATAATATGGCTTACATTTAGCAACTCCTACATTTTACAGTTTTCAACATTCATACAAATACTATGCATCAACAGTAGGGACTTTTTTAAAAACTGTAATGGCTTTATAAATAGAGGATATATTTTTATATATTTTAAATATATGAGTGTATATACATATATATATGCATGTATATATACACCTGTATAGATTTTATTCTGTTTCTTCATAAGAAAGGAACCATTTACGATGTCTGAGCAGAATTCAGCCATGTTAGACTATTTCTGTGCTTCCTGTAAAGTTTAATTCTTAGTGGTTAAATAAATAAATTATATTCTAATCTGTCTGAGTCAGTATTTAAACAGCACTGTGGATAGTTGATTTGTTCTCTTTTCTTTATTGTTGTTACTTTGATTTATTAGAGACTGGGGAAATGTGCCAGAGGTAGAGTTAGGGAACTGTAATTGCGTGTTGATCCCAACCGAGCTGCACTCATTCAGGGTTCCTCACTCAAAGTTGCTGATGCCTGATAACCAGCAAGCAAAAGGTGAGAAGTTTCATCTGTATTCTACAATTTGACTGACTTTCATAAAAATTAATAGGAGATTCAAGCAAGGAAAATTAGCTGTTAAAATGCAGAAGGAAAGGGATCAAGTAGGCAAGTCTCCAGCATATCATCCACAAGGCACTGCGGAGAAGAGTTGAAGAGCCAAGAGGAGAACTAACTGAAATCCTTGAATTAATATTAATAAAATGTAAAACTATAGCAGCATCTGCCTCCTCTGTCTCTCTTTTTCTGTTAGAGATGTACCTGAGCACTCCCAAGGGCTTAAATAGGTGGAGCTGGCTCCTCTGGCTTCCCTGACAGCTGATTATTTTGCAGTCATTGCAGCATCTGATGTTTTTAAAACCAGCAGGTTGTGTTCAAAAACAGATGGGTATTTTATGCCTCCAGTTTGCTTTCTCTAGAGTACAACTCATTGTATTATTTTCCAAACTGGAAATGACTGACTATGGCCAGGGAAAGAGCAGATTTGGGAGTCTCTGAAATGCCATGGGTTCAGCTGCAAAAAGCAACAAGCAAATTTAAAAGATAATAGACAGAAATGGCCATGGAATATCAGTTGCACAATTGCCATCTATTAGAGGAACCCTGATAAGGAAAACTGCTTAGAAAGCATTTTGAAATCTTCCACTGGTAGCACAAACTGTTATTATCATTATAATTTCCCTCCCTCCTGCAAGTTGTACAGCTTAGTCACCAAAAGTCAAAATGACTCACTGAATGGGCATGTGTTCATGCCTGATCATAGGCACAGAGAAACCTCAGAAGATCCCTGGTTTTAGCAAGGAAACTGAGGAAGGAATTGGTCTGCTGATGCTGCTGTGCTTGCAGCATCCCTCACAGCCCCCTGGAGCAAAGTGAGGAGGCTCAAAAACTGCTCTAGCAAAGCCTTGTGGTTTTGTTTCCATCATTGCATGTCCCTGAGGGCTGAACCAAAGTACTCAAAAGAGAAGAAACCCAGAGTGGGGCCTCTCCCAGGACAAGCCCTCAGCACTCATGCCAAGCTGAGCCACTCAGACCCAGATGGTCTCATTTTGATTACAGGCATTGGACTCAGCATGGAGAACCCTCAGAGGATGGCTCAGTCAGCCTGTGGCAAATGAATGCTAGAAATAGGCTCAAATAATTCTTTCCCTGTCTCTCCCAACCCTCTCATTGTCATTTTTCCCTGTGTAACAGGCACCCTGCACTTGTGTCCATGCACAGCCATTCCTATGCCACCTTGGGTGCAATCCTTATTCAAGAACAGCATTGCTTCCACAGGGAAAAGCAGGTTGGGATATGCTAGCTTAAGGCCAGTATAGGTGACCTGAAGGAATTAATTGGCTAGGAGATATCTTGGGAAACAATGAGGGACCTCATGTTGAGAAGTAACTCAGATCCAACATCTGTACCCAGGAGGGCAAATGAGACTTTCTTCAGCATTGGCAAGTGTACCCCTTGGCAGTTGTTAGAGCTGGCCAAATACTCTGTATGAAAGCATTAATAAAATATGCTCTGGTATTCCTAGCAAGATGTCAGCAAGTTATTGTTTTTTAAATGCTGCAATAACATTCATGCATAAGGAGCCCACCACTGAATGGAGGTTTCACCCTTGGCCTAACTTATCCTTGCTCTGAGTTCCCTGATAAAAGAGGACATACAGTAGGCATTAATCGATCCTGGCATTTCCAAGTGCTTTGGACATGAATGCAATTGCTTTCTTTGACAGGAGGCGGAGTGTGACTTACACAAGAACAAGGAAAGGACATACCCTCTTGCAAGCTAATAAGTACATTGTGTGCCAAGACAAAGGCTGCAGGAAGAGGAGGCAGCAAACATAGCTGGGATCTTCAAACAATGTCCTTGGCTATGCTTCTAACATGCCCTTGTCCATGCTTTCACATGCACATATAAAGTGAACACAACTGAAGAAATCTGCAGCTGCAAGGCTGAGTGAAGCACAATGCTGGAGGAGCAGAGTGCTGCCCTGGCAGGGCTGTGCAGAGAGCACCCTGGTAGGGTAGGTTGGAGGAACACCTGGGAGTTCAAGCTCACCTTCAGCAGTGCATAGGGTGTGATTGCTCACAAGTGAGCTCTGCTTCCATCCCCATAAGCAGATAGAGACGGGGAGGGAAAGGGAGCATTGAAGCTCCTTTGCAGGAGAAGGAAGGGAGGATGCACAGTCCCTTGGGTGCAAATGGGCTTTTCTGCAGGATTCTCACACCTTCTTGTAGATTCATAAAACTGACCACCCTCTGCACATTTTTCTTGAGAGCGTTAATCCCAACAACAGAATAAGCAGAAGACACCTTACTTTGCATTTTTCAAAGTAGGAATGACATGCCAAGAATATGCACATGAATAAGTATTCGAGAAAAAAATACAGGAAGTTTTGCCAAATGCTACACATCAGGAAGCACTTTAACCCACACGAACAAAAAACATTGCATTCATCAGCGCTTTCATGATAACAGGCTTTCCTATGCTTGAACAGCTAAAATACATTGTTAGATTTACAAAAGGATTGGTGACAGCTCTTTTGCACTGTATCTCCTACACTTCATCTGACAGATCATTTCTCACAAAGGTGCTTCATCTGATCCAGGCATTTATACCTATATATACCTATATATAAGATGATAATAATTCAGTATTGCAAACTGAATTTTGCCTTCCATGATTACCTATATCGTTTGAAAATTAAATGAGTTTGTATGTCATGCTGTGATTATGCTCATCAACCCTAAAGCTGATGTAAATCTTCATTAACTTTCCTTTAAATGACAGAACATAAAACTGCCACCTACAAGCAACACCTGTATTTTTCCTCACTTGACCATCTAGCTTTTGAAAGAAAACACAATTAACTAGCAATTGAAATATCAAAGCTTTAAAAAAACATGAAACGAAAGAAGGATATGAAAAAAAATCCTTGCAGATACTTCTCAAAAGCAGATGCACATGTAGCACCCTGTGTGGGACAATGTGTTTTGAATGAAGTTTGCAATGTAATTTACTTCTAGGTCACATCTGTACCAACCAAAATGGTTAATCGAAAAGTCTTCCTAATCTAAAAATCTGTGTGTTCTGGACATCAGTGTTCTCATGAAGAAGAGAGTACATCCTGAGTAAGGACTCATGAAGATGATTACCAGACAGAAACCTTTCCCAGGTTTGGCTGCTCCCAGGCTTTGCAAGCAGAGAAGCAGGGAACAACAGCAGCTGTGAACACTGTCCTGTTTCCACCAAGCCCAGGAAATGGTTGCAGCAGGGTGGGCTCACATGTGGTGTCACTGGCCATGCAAGGCATCTGATTCCCAGATGGGATGAGCATATTTTGATTATCAGAGGCAGGGAGTCCTCAAGGAGGGACAGTATGTCACTGTGAGGGCCCCAGAAAGTATGTTTAAAGTACATTTCTGGCAAATGCCATCGATACCATTGCCAATGGGGTGAAACCTGCAAAAGAGGCCTGAGGTACCTTCCTTGGTGAAGAGGAGCCTTGCAAGAGACTGTGGTGGGTCTGATGAGAACCAAGAGAAGCAGTTTTCCATTTGTCACTCTTCCAAAACTTCCCTACCATAGGAATTCAGGGAAAACAGCTTAAAAATTTTCATTACAGACCATCAGAAGGTTGCACAGGCATTTCTACACTGGTACAGGAAGGGTGAATATAAACAACAGTGATTTTTTTAACTCTTTCAGCCTTTGCCATCATAATGAAACTACAAAAAGCACCTCTTCTACTGAACAGCTTCTTACGTAGGGTGATTTACTGTTATTGCATGAGGCACCTGGAGATAGTAATTAGAGCCCAAAGGCAGATATGCACTTATATACCCTGATCAAGGCCATAATTAACTAAATTAACCAAATCCTGATTTGGCGGAAGGCAGGGAAACTTTTCATGACACTTCTGTGATTTTATAGTGAGCGTGGTGGCCCTCAGCACCATCCACAGCTGTAGTTTATTGGCTCCATTGTCAGACATGGTGGGGGGCGAGGAAGGACTGCCAGCAGTGAATGATGGGAAGCTTGATTCCTGTTACTTGTCAAATTTCCCAAGTCTGAATGCAGGACTGTCTGCACAGGAGCACCCATCCAGGGCTACAAAAGCATGCAGAGGGAGAAAGTTAGAGGGGGATGGCAGCAGCACTTAGTACAATGAGAAGCAAAGTGTTTCATCTCCCTAGGGTGCTGGCAGGGGGATAGGTCTGCTGAGTGCAAGGGGCTGGGATGTGCTTCCCCCTGGCTTGGGGAGAGGGGCACAACTGTTCTTGGTGGGCAGCTCCATGATGCCCCTTCTCCCCCTGCTCTGGGGAGGGCTTTGCTGGAGGGTAGCACTTTGCTAGAAAATGCCACTTTTCTACTGGGTTTGTTCTGCTGAGGAGGAAGAGAGTGTGTGTGGTCTCCTGGCTTACGAAACACTCAGCGTTTTATTGCTGCTTAGCTTTAGCATAACTGAATTGCAGCAGTTTGTCTGCTGGCTAGGCCAAGCATGCCTCAACTTGCAAAAAAGGAAATTAACACTGAGGGGTTTGAGCTAAGACCATTTCTTAGGATAAAACTGAAGTGTTTTGACACATTTAGCTAATTTTTGCTGTAATCTACAGTGGAAAAGAACCCCTCATGTTACCCCATGAACAGCTAATATCCACTACCACTACTATTTCTTCCTCCTCAGAAAGGACTGAATCCTCTCTCACTAAAATTTTGTCACTGGCACCCGGAGTGCCACATAAGAAGCCAGGAATCCCTGAGGATTTCAGCACATGTTTATTCATACTCAACTTTCCTTAGTGGGGACAAGCCCTCAGCTAGACTGAAGCATTCATGAGCACTAGGTCTGGAGGGAACACAAAGAGCTTTGCTTTGATAAGCCACTGCAGCTGGACTGCCTAAGCTGTGCTGAGCATTAATTGGTTTAATTTATTTCTTTATTTTAAGAAGGGCTAATGAAGTTCACGTAAAAACTATAGCAGTGAGCTGTCTTCACCAGGCAAATCCATTAAGCATTCAGAGCAGTTTAAAGGTATGAAACTAACATCACTGACAGAATATAACCCAAACAGCAGGCTGCATTTTCATCTTTAAGGTACTGATTGTGGCTGTTACTGTTCTTAGAGAAACAGTCAGAAGCCAATAAAAAGCAATACTACATTACAGTTGTATAACTGAACTATCAAAATAATCCTTAAAAAAAAAAAAGAACTTGTCATTTACCAATAAAACACCAATACTTTAAAGTAATAAAAAAAAATAATAAGCGACATAAAAATCTAAACCTACCCATTTCAGGGAACCACGTTTGAGCAGGAAGGGAAAGGTCATGCAGTTGTACACAATTTGTTCCTTGTGGAAATTTATACTAGCTGGAAAAGAAAATACAATCATATCTCACTGTATGGGATAGGGGAAGACTCTTCAGCTGCTCCAAGAAGGGTGAATAAGCTTGTGCTTTCTGTAAACCTTTGAGGTCCATCTTTAGTACTATCATGAATGTACATTCCATGTGAAGTATGTCTATGTCTACCTTATGGCTCCTGAGGGTTTCTGCTGCAAGTCAGAAGCTCAGGCTGCCAGTGTTTTCTGGGAAAGAGTTAGAGCCTGGATCCTGAGGCCACCCTACTGAGACAGTGAGCTCCTGCACACAGAGGGGCTTATCACCTGACAAGTAGTTTAATGCCACCATTACAGGTTGGAGTTTCCTGAAGGTTCCAGCAGCTTTATCCAACAAATTACAATCTGCTAACCAATCAGAGAGGTCTTTCAGACAGACAAGTGTCACACAAACTCTGCAGTGGGGTTAACAGTAAGATCCCAGCAGCATTCAGGCTACAATTGACTACTAGGAAGAAATACTGAACACTTAGAGGAAAGTAATTATTTCAGTTAATCAACAGACATGTCATTGTAGTGGGTTACAGTCTGGCTGAAGCCACAAAATGTCTTTCAAATATCTACTCTGCCACTTTGAAATTCCTTCTAAGACAATCCATGCTAATGTTTTGACATCTGGCTCCACTAAACAGGTCTCTGGGTGCAAGAATATGCTGGCTGATTTGGCTTTACTGCCATCAGAAAGAGAACAAACCAAATCAATTGGCTTTACTATGGACTTGCAGGTGACAACAGAAAGGGCTGCTCTGGAAGAGCCAAAGATTGCTGTCTTCATTGAGAAGCTGGATAAAGATTCCTGAAGGCAGGGCACTACAATGAGATCTGCATCTAGCATGGCCCAGTGTACTCACCAACAGATTTTCCTATTGCATCTACAGTCCCCTAAGTCAGGTCTCAGTTAGTAAAAGTGCAGCATTCAACTACTCCAGCAGCACCCCAAGAGCTGAATACCAGACTCTCATAGCTTTATCAATAGAGCTCTTTCAGTTTTCCTTCCTCAGTGTCAATGAGGTATTCAGGCTTTACCTGGAAATAGTTGTCTTTAACACTCAAGGTTGCTTTTGATATTGATCTTTGAGCTACTGGCTCCTTCTACCACTTCCCTAATTTGGATGGTAAATTATGTATATCATGATCAGCTCCTAGAGACCTGTTCAGATACAGGTGAAGTATTCATGGCTTGTCTTGGGTTGAGGGGTTATCTCAACTATTCAAAGCACTTCCTTGTTACAACATTCGTAAGTCTGATTCTGTATGCTACTAATTACATTTTAGTTGTACATAGTCTTACTATGTATCATTAAGCAATCGCTACCATTACTTTGGCTTTTTCATAGAGATTACACATGACACATAGATATTACAGGTGATAGACATTGTCAAAAGGCTCTTAGTTCAAGCAGCTTCCATTCCACCCTACCAAAGTACAGGACACTGGTGTCATGCTGACTGCTTCAGAGATGAGGAGATGATACCCGTGAGAGCCACAAGTCTGACGTCTGCAAACACTGATCTTCTGCTTTGATAACTGCTCTGCGGCTGCTGAGACTGGTGTTCCCTGACCAAATTCAAAACAGAAAGGAATTAATTTTTCTCCTCTGCTCGAAAGTTACCAGAAAAGTTAGCTTGTAACAGATTTTCAGCATAATCAAATGCTAATCATAAATAGAAGCCCGAGTATATGAGCCTAATTATTCTACAGGGATATTTCTCTAAGATTATGAACTGCAAAAAGCAGTCATGCTGCTTAGCTCAAATTCTATGCTAAACTACTTCAGCAAATACTGCTTCATGATCCTGAATCTGCTAACACATTTATATTGCTTACTGTGTGATTTTCTATGTCCTTTCTAACCAAGCTGAGAAAACTGACACACAGAGACCTGGAAAAAGACTTAGATTTTTCATTTAAAATGTGAGGATACTGAGACAATAAAAAAGAGTTTAAGCTTGTGCAATATTTTGTTGTCAAGTTACTTTCAGAAGTTCATCTCTGAAAATTTGGGTTACTGTAATTAAATTGTTTGGGGCTGCTGCAAAGACACCAGGGAGACAGGGAGGGCATCCTTGAGCCAGAAGAACAAGAGGGCTCTGCTGCTTGGCTGTACTGCTGCATTCCAAGAAGAAACAGACACTCTGCACTAAGTCAACTGACAGCTTTGGGTCTCTTCAGTCATGTTTCACCAGAAGGTGTAGCTTTTGTCAAGTCACTCCTTTTGTCATTTTAGGCCATTGCCATGATGTCTGGAGACCAAGACTAGCTTCAGGGCAGGTGAAGCTAGCAGGCACATGCCAGGGCACCAAGACCACCACCTGACTGCTGGCCCCACTTCAGGCTCTGCCTCTCCACAGACCATGGGCACCACTTATGTAGAGCTATACCTATTATAACTGTAATACTAACAACAATGGCAAATATGCAATATATTTGGGCTGCAAAGGTCCAAGGAATATCAGTCTTGATAGGCCATAGGCTAGAATGCCACTTCTTTGATGGTCCTCTAAGATCTCTACTAGTATTAACTTGGTTTAACAGCTATGTATTGGTTGGTTGTGAAATCTGCTGGTGACCATATATTTTGTTAACTCAATCCAAAACTAAACTTCTGCTTTACTTGGCATTTATTTTTATCATTCTCATCTCCTTTTCTATATATAAGGTGTAGCTTGTTCCTAGGGGTTCATACTCTCAAAAAGCTGTCATATACATCCTAGGAGCTCTGACAAGGCAAGCTGCATTGATTTGATGCGTATTCAGGAGGCAAATACATAAGAGGCAGAAGCATTTGGCTCCTGAAATATTGCATGAAGTGGTCCTCCCACTTGTCAGGCCTGACTGGCAAACACAGTGGTTGGGCCACTTGCGTGACAGAGACATAAGCCAAAACTGTTATGCAGAAGTGCGGTACTTTGAGCAGCAAAGCCACAAAAGAGATAAAAGCCCCAAAGAAAAAGGAACAAACACAATTTATTTGTCTGCAACCTCACTTACTAGTAACTATGCAGTGCTATCACATAAGACTGCTTCCCATTTTAAAACTTATTAAATAACTTTCACAGTTTGTAAAATTTTCAGCACTTCAGACAGAACTTGGGCTGTGTCATCTTCATTTTGATCATCTTCAGAAGCTGGCTGAGTCACTGAGATGGCAATCTAAAAGGAAACTGCTGTTAAAAGATGTGTAGATAGGATGCTAAGGGACATGGCTTAGCTGGGCTACGTTTATGGTATCTTAAAGGTCTTTCCCAACCCAAACAATTCTATGATTCTTTGAGTCACTGCATCTCATACAAGTGTTTATGTATTTTCTTGAGGATCTCAGAAGGAAAGACGATATTCCAGATATAAAAAAATCAAACCTGAAGCCACAAACCTCCTTGCACACACTAAAAAAAGAAAAAGAAGAAAAAAAAGCAGGCACTTGAGATCAGCATTCTAATCAAACCTTTCTGAAGATCATGACATTTGCTGCCTGCTGACACTTGCCCTTTTATGAACCATCAATTGCAAAAGTTGAGATTTATTTTAAAAATAAACTACAAAATTTATCCCCCTCCCACCACTCCCCACTTTCCTCATGGGAATGCTTGTTTTTCAACATGATACTGACACAGGTAAACTGAAAGACTCTCTTACACAGTGACTCGGTTTGATATGTATTAATTACCCTAAAACTATTCTCTTGTCAGCTCAAGAGTAGTGTGTGCAGATTACAAAATGAAATTCATCCATGTAATATCCCTGTCACTCACTGTGAGTCTCAAAGACATTACCCATGAAAACAAAAATAATATAGAGCTATGCCAAGTTACTGGTTATTTCCATAGCAGCTATGTGCCAAAAAAAAACCAAAAAAGGTATGTATTGTCAATGTGAAATACTTCTTTTCTGAAAAAGTTAGAGTCATCAGAAAGGGACAATGGAAGCAACAACACTGCTTGATAACAGCCAAAGACTCCTAATGAGACTCTACGACTTCATAGAACCCCTGTACTGATCATAAGATTAGTCATTCAGAACTGGACCGAAGCCATACACTCAAGCATTTGATTGTGAACAAAAGCAAATATAAAAAAGGTTACAAAAGCAGGACAAGATACTCTCCCAGAATACTCTTCCATCCCAGGAGCTGCACTAGACAATAATTTCCTGAGCCAGAGGTACATCTTTAATCTCAGCATCAAATAGGCTTTGGTGTTTTGCTCATTGTAGGCTGTTCAGGATTATTTTCTTTATTTATTTCCATGAATTTGTCTAATCATTTTTGCAATCAATGTAAATTTTTAGTACCTAGAATATCCCCCAGGACTCGGTCCAACAACTGAGCTGCTGCCTGGTGATTTCCTTGGATGCACTCTCTTATTTGGAAAAAGTTTCTTTGCCTCAGTCTTCACTGGAAAATGTTCTGACCATAAAACCCAAGTCTTGGAAGGCAGATGCAGGGACAGTGAGAATGAAGACCCTGGGCCCACTTTAGGAGAGGGTCGGGTTTGAGAACATCTTAGGAGCCTGAACGTATACAAGTCCATGGGACCTGATGAAATCCATCCGCAGGTCCCGAAGGAGCGGGCAGATGAAGCTGCTAAGCCACTATCCATCGTATTTGAAAAATCATGGCAGTCGGGTGAAGTTCCCAAGGACTGGAAAAAGGGAAATATAACCCCCATTTTCAAGAGGGGGAAAGTGGATGAGCTGGGAAATTACAGACCAATCAGACTCACCTCTGTGCCTGGAAAAGTCTTGAGTGGATTTGCCTGGAAGGCGTGCTGAGGCACATGAAAAACAACAAGGTGCTCGGTGGCAGCCAGCATGGCTTCACTAAGGGGAAATCCTGCCCGACCAATTTGGTGGCCTCCTATGGTGGGGCTACAGAACTGATGGACAGGGGTAGAGCAGTTGATGTCATCTACCTGGACTTGTGCAAAGCATTTG
>JASSUY010005897.1:0-21828 GCA_032466535.1 Forpus xanthops | reverse complement strand
TCCTCTCCTCTCCTCTTCTCTCCTCTCTTCTCACAGCCCCAGCTCTATCATCCTATCATCATAGGCAATGATTAATAACTCAGACTTACATTTTTCCAGAGGTAGTTGCAACTACTGATCTTTTTTGGTGAAAACACAATAATGTATAGGGTCTAGGACAAAAGACTAGTTTGTCTGCTGTAGACGTTTCAGACACTTGCCAAGTAAAATACAAGGGAAATGGAAATTAAATACCATAAATCAGCAAGACTCTTCCACTTGTGCTAATTAACAATGATATCTAATTTGGATACTGTGTGAAGTATAGCTGGGTAGGTAATGGCAGTATATACAAAGTTCTTGTTCCTCCTCCTTCCTAGCCTGTTCAAATATCCTACTTTCAGTAACACTGTAAGGTTTTGTTGTTACGTCAGTTTGCAATCTAGAAATTATATTAAATATAGCATCCAATGTAGCTACCACCAAGCCACAAACATCAAGGCTTTTCCCTAGGGTATCATTCAGTCACAGAAGAATTGGGAGAAAAACTGCATCACAGTCTTGCTCTTGGATTGCATGGGCAGTTTGGTGCATAGCCAGTTTAGCAAGGTGAGAGAGTATAAGAGCCTATACCAAATACATTGGTATTTACATTATTCTCCTCTTCAGTTAGCCCTTTCAGTTATGACCTTATCCGGCTTTCAGAGACTGCAATAGTTGCTGTATGCAGGTACTGCTTTGCAGTGGAGCAGGTGACAGGCTCAGCCCGTTGCCTTCTGTTTGGCAGTACTGAATTTTGCACTGGGAGCTCTTGGTAAACAAAATGCAAATGAAATATTTTCTTTTTTGCTAAACAACTAAAGCAATCTACTTTACGTTTTGTTTAATTTGACTTACAAGCCAGTAAAGCATCTTCATGAATTCACCGTGCTCCATGACCTGAATTCATACTACTTGCATGTGAAATATCCAGAAATGATATGATTGACTGTTTTGTGTTTATTTGGGTATTATCCATACAGGTCCTTAAAGCAATGTGAAAAAAATGTATTTACGTGGCAGGAGTATTAAAAATAGGCAACGAGGATTCTAACACTGGGAGTTAAGAGGGCTCAGGGACTCCTGATAAAGATACCGACTACAATAGAAATTTTAATTACTAAAAAGGCATATGTAATTCTCCTTTTCTATAATCTCACATCCAGTGATGCCAGCATGTGTATGTGTGATTTAGACTACTTAGGCACCAATCCAAAATAGCAAATACCACCAAATCTACTATTATTCACTGACCTAATCATGTTTTGAGTGCTACTTACACAGAGAAGACAACAAAGTGATTAAAAAATAACAAAACCAGAACTACTTCTAAAAAATATTTGTTGTCAAGAATCCCAAAGACTGTGCCTTTTGAAAAGCTTTCACCTGAATGTTTGTTCACAGTAAAACTCATTTCATCTGTTTCACAAAGTAAAGGGGCTTTACAATAACCATAATTTCTATTTATACCTGAAGTCCTCTAGATATGGCTGAGTCTGTGTAAAAAGCTTATATTTTAAATGACAGCTAAGACACAAAGGGCTGTGACTGATGAGCAAGTATGACTTAGTCAATGATGAATAGGGCTGCCTTCTGCTAGAGTGCTCACAGTATGTAGTTTACACTGGGGCAAGCCTGTACCAAGTGTACGTTTCTTTCCAACTCTGAATTGCAAGCTGGAGACTCAACAGCTACGCTGTGAAGTTCTGAGACATTTCTGCAGAGAGGTGATTGAAGGACAGCATCCACAAAAAGAATCACAAGATAAATAGTTCCCTCTTGTCATTCAGACCCTTAAGCATATTTTAGGGAATATTTGTTTTGTGGACAAACAAGGCCACAAATACATTGCAGTGCTTTAAGTTCCAACCCAAACATGTGAAAAGGGTTTTAGTTGCTTAGGACCACTAAAATGAGTAGAAGCTATGTGGCTCGAATCCTGCTTATAGAAAAACTTTAGAAAGCAGCAACCACAGCCTGTTTCAGTATGATTTTTTTCTCTGTATTTTTCCTCTTTTTTTCTTGACCAGCCTGGTGGATGGTCATCACCAAAATCACAGTGCAATGCTGCATGATTAATACCATCAAAACACTGAAAAAGTACTTAAAAATAAACATCTGTGAAAAAAGCCAGACTAATGAAATTACAGAGCATTCAAATATTGTAACAGCTGTTGGGATCAATCTGAAGCCATCGGTAGTCTGATGTAGAACTTTTATTCAAATGTCTTCGTAAAGCATTGGGAATGTGAAGCTCATAGCACTAAAAGAGTTGATGTTTCAATACAGTTTAGCTCATTATTAATGGTTACTATTGAGTGCATCCCTCAAAAGAATTCCGTCACTGTGCTCAAGGAGGAAACTCCCCGTGGGATGGAATATCCAGCTCTCCATCCTGATAAACACTGCAGGCCTGAGCTAGAAACATGAACCAGCCACTTTCACCCACAGAAGTTCCTCCATGAGGGTGGCCAGTTGGTAGTTCTGCTCCAACCAGCAAGTTGAAATGAAGAAGCGCAGAGAATCTTCTTACTAAGCAAGTAAAGAATACAGGGCTTGTGAAACAGAAGTGGAGCCTTGGCCAGTGTGCTAGCTGGTGTAAGTTACACCACACTCTGGGGTCAGCAGAATGCCCTCTGGCAAGCTCTTTAAACTTTTGCATTTATTTTTTTGGTGGAGGAATTTCAAACAGAGCTAGAACCATAATCTTGGGATCTCAGCTCCTTGTTCCTTGCTGTAATCATTACACAGGTTCTTCTAAAGGTGAAGTGCTGTGGTGGGATCAGTCCTGTACATGATGTACACACAGAATGATGAAGTGTTTGATCTGTGGTGTGTCAAGCTGAATATTTCCTGCTCTGTTGGATTTAATTTCAAAATAAGCAAAAACCTGTGAATGTGTTTTGAGTTCCCTCTGGTGTATGATGCTCCATGACTCCTGAACCCCTGGCTGAGCTGCAGTGCCGTCAGAGGGTCCTGTCTCTCCCTGATCTCCTGCACAAGTGGAACAATCAGAAACTGCTGGGATTGCAGTTTATGTTAGTCGTGGCCCTTATTTTCTCCTTATGTGCATTTTATGGGTCTGTGGAAGAAAAAGCTAACTCTGAGGTTAGAGGCCATTGTTTAAATCAGACACATATGTTTTTATCAGGGACGTTATAGTACATGCAAATAACAATAAAATCAGCAGCACAGACATCACTCTGGGGCTTTGAGTCCAGATTTTGCTCAATTACTGTGATGTAGATCTGGAATAAGTGGGAGCTACTTGGCACCTTTGAACATTCCACCTTATACTGAGCTTCAGGACAAGAACATTAAACATAAGAGAGCTTTGATCCCCAGAACAGGTGAAAAAAAAAAAAAAAAGAAAAAGCTGCTGAAACAGTTATTTAAAGGTAAAAGTTAAAGATGAGAAAAGAAAACCTATATTCTTTATCTGACTTGGACAGAAATGCTGAGTTTGAAAAGAATGCTTATCGTTAATACTGGAGTTATTCTGCTGATTGGATGGAGGGAAGGAAGGGGTGGAGAATGGACAAAAGGAGAGAAAGAGGTATATTTCAAGGTAAACTGTTGCTGCAGACTGAGTCGGGCTGCTCAGAAGGAACATGCTATGGGAGACAAGAAGAGCTGTTATGTGGATGATGTTGAGAGAAAAGATGCTGGAATCTCCCCCCTGGCTATAAAAACAGAGGGTGAGTCAGGTTTGTTTAAGAGATTTGAATCAAGAAGGAAACTAATATGCTCTTTAAAAAAACCCAGCCAAGTGGTGAAAGATGGGAAGAAAGTGGGGTGCTTGTTAAGAATATCTCCTTTTGGCAAGGGTGAGCTTGTGCTGCAAAAATCAGTCCTGAGTACGGATCCTCAAGAAAGCAATGCTGACTGAAGTTCACCGACAGCTCTGATTATTACTGCCTGGAACTGCAGCTGAAAGTGTAACATGGAGATGAAAGAGTGTGTATTTTATGGTCAGTCTTCCGAGCTGCCTGCAATACATATTTGTAGGAGTTAATTGAAAAATAGCCAATCTGGAAGAGATTCTTTTCTTTTAGACTCCTCTGAAGTTCATTCCTGAAACCCGTTAGTCACCAGGAGAGAAAGAACACAGGAGGGAGAGAGTGGCTTAGACAAGTCTGAGGAAGGAGAAATTATGACCAAAAGAAAAGAAGGAGGAGAGTATTTTCAGGATGGAAAAGTTAGCAGCTTTCAGTAAGACATTTTTGTTCTTTTAAAAGTTTCTATTCGATTTCCATTTACCAAAAAAAGTCAATGTGTGCATGCGTGGCTGTGTGTAGTGGTGATAACAACATGCCCTTGAAAATCCTGAGTTATTTGTGTTTTCCACTTCTCCGGTTGTGAATCTGGATCCCTACAGGTCCTGGTCCCTGTCTTTAATCAGTGGCTCACTTACCAAATGGAAGACAGATATATATAACTCCACAAGATTTATAGTATATGCATTTCACATTAGCTTAATAGGCAGGCGTGTTTTGCTTGGGTTTGCCTTGTAAGAGCCATACCTAACACAGCTTGTAGGCGTATCAACAAGCAGCTCCCACTAGCATTTGTTCCCAGACATTGCTATTATTTTTCATCATCATTCTATAAAGTCATTTATAAGGAATGGTCTCATATACAGCAATGTTTTGGAAAGCACCTTTCTAAGGTTTCCCACAATGTGAGCTCAGCATGCTCCACTTTATACCACACTTCATATATCTGCACTGTCTGGGGAAGGAGATTAAAGTGGTCTTTCATGTGCCTGTCAGTCTCTTCTGTCTGAAGATGTTTGTTTTTAAGCAGGATAAATAGAAACACATTAAAACTTGAACATGGGTATGTATATGAACGGCTGGATGGTACACCGGGAAACTTTGCCTGGAAAAATTTCCAGTGAGAAAATTGCTAATGTTTGTTACAGAACATAATTTGGAATAATATCATTTACATATATGAACATATAAATATCTATTTAAATATATCTGTCTCATTATGCAAAACACAAGCCACACAAGAAAAAACAAGTACCAAAGTAAAAGAAGGGTTTTTCTTCTGGTTTTAAATATGCTGTAATAATGTGTCTTCTCTTTTCCATACTGACACAAGGTTAAAGAAACAAACAAGCTGGTGGCCTAAATGAGAAAACAAATACGTCATTACTGCATCTGGAAACATATGTTGGGGGGGTTTGATTTGTTGGTTTTAGAGCTGGTTTTTTATGTTTTCCATTCCAGACCACAACAGACCAGCCACTGCATTTCATATCACAGAAAGTGTGACAGGGCCAAATTCCGAGACACACATGGGAGATTTAAGGTACAGTAAACTCTGTTACACACCTGTCAGATCATCAAAAACCTAGAGTAATCCACCAGTTGAGTGATCTTAGTTCAAACCCTTTCATGTATAGAGGTAACACTGCAGTAATCAACTCTTTAAGTTAAACTTCAAATTGTATTATTTATTACCCTTTAAAAAGTAATTATTTCAATGTGAAGAGCTTATTTATTGTGCTAAATGAGGTTTAGCTAGGATACTGGCTCCTTTGACAGCATCCAGATTCACTCTACACGTATTGCAGGATTCAAGCCCAGATACGTGAAAGGTATAGAATTGCTTCATTTTTCTGTTCTAACAACAGTAAATGATGAAGTATTTTTATTAGTGGCATTTATTTGGAAGAACTATTTATTTTGTTCATATCACATTTTATAGGTATCTTGTTTGGTTGTCATGTTTGGCATCTCTTAAACAGAGTTTTATCAACAAAAAAAATAACATATTTGGATTTTTAAACAGTTCCTTCCATCAATGTTAGTAGACCTTTGCTGTGTATTTCACTATCAGCACATCAAAATCATAACACTGTTTTCAGGGAAACAAAGCTTCTAATCAGGATTAGGACTTGGATTTTTTTCGCAGTTCATGATATTTCATTTCTCCAGCGGTGAGTTTCTGTAAGTCACTTCATCTGAAGCTTTAGTCTCATTCCTATGCATGCCAAAACCATAGGCAGAGGGATTTGTTCCTCCTCAAACAGTGGCAGCGGCCAGTGATGACCAGAAGAGCAAACTGAAGAGTTACCCCTTTTCCTTCATATAAAATCAGATAAGGGTCCTGAAAGCTGATGAGACTGGGGTTGTTGCTTGACCACAAATGTCAGATCAGGCCATAAAAGTATTACTGAGCAAAAGCTTTTAAATAAAAGCAAATTACACGTACTTTACCTCTGGCAAGACTTTTGTGTGTTAGTAGCAGCCATGGCATGACTGCTATCATCCATCAGCACCATGATTAATTAGAAAATCCTTGGAAGAAGCAGCAGACGAAGAGCAAAAATACTGCACCAGGAATGTTTCCCTAGTGAAGAAATGTGCTGCTGAGCACCACAATCTGTTTCAGTTTTGACAGAAAGATGTTTCTTGAGAGTTTGCATCTGTAGAATGAAAAAAAAAGTGTTTTACAGCTATTTTTATAACGGGGTTTTATGCATTTCTTTTGCAGTTTAATAATACATTTGTAGGCCTCCATATATTCCAACTGCCGTGCAAAGATTTCCGGTGATATGCGGGGTGGAGGTGTGTGGGAGGGGGAAATTCCTGGTTTGCCTTTTGGTTTCCCTTGGCTCTTAAAAGAGAAGGGAGGCCTGAAAACTTTTCAGAAAGGATTTTTTTAAGGGTGTATTCAACATTTGGCACTCAGGTTGTCTAGCCATTTATTTTTTTTTGTTCCTGGAAGACTTCTATGGATCACAGGGGAGCTATTAAGCTTATGACATCAAAGGTGCCATGGAAACAAAACCTGATTAAGAGTGATTTTGGTTAGTCTGTTTTAAGCCTTTTATTTTATTTTATTTTAATGCTAACTCAAATGTTTGAATGAACATGTGGAAGGAGGAAAAAAAAACAAACTACAAGGATTTCCTCTTCTTATCATGGAGTCAGTTGTTCGTCTTTCTCATAAAAGGCTGCAAGCTCCATCCCCCGAAGTCTTACAAGGAATGCTTCCAGCAGCCAAAAGACATCGGGCTTCCCCAGTGTATCTCAAATAAGGGAGAACGAGCACACACAAACTAGTACCATTGCTGGGGCCCAAAACTGGCACTTAGGCTTTTCTGTTTCAGCTGGGAGGAAAGACAGTTTTGTTCTCCCTGACTTCCTAGAAGTGATGGGCTAAATTAGCTCTAGGAAGAGATTCCTCATTCATCACTCTGATGTGAAACCCAAGCCCTTTCTCTTATGTGGAGTCTCAGGTTAAGACAACTAGCCTGAAAGCCTACTTCACTGAAACAGGTGGGTGCTCTGCAAGTGCCTTTGGAGAAACACAGATTTAACTTGTCACGAAGTCTTCTTTAGCCTTCATATACCTTTATAGTTTCTAAACATTTTTCTAATGTTTTATTGCTTCATGCATACTCAATTGGAAGATCTGTTATTATTTTCAGTCTGAAAACAAACATCACACTTAAATGATGCCCAACTGTGGCTGGGTACTAAACAGCCATTCTTCCTTCCTCAGACCTTCATTTCAGTCATTCTTTGGCTTTGCCAAAAGCCTTTTTATGGAGTTATTACAATTATATTTCTTTTCAAGCCAGAGATCTGTTTCCCACTTACCTGAAATTGATTTTTATCTGAACTTCACATGGTTCATAGCTCCCTTTTTCCATTGCTTGTTTGTTTTGTCTCTTTTCCTCAGGAATTTTCTGTATTACCCTGATGCCAGCTGCATCTGTCCCACATATCCTTCCTTTTGAATAAAATGCTGAGTTGGCTGAATTCCAGCTGGTTGTTCATGTATTTCCTCACCAAATACACTACTCTCATCCTTGTGCTCTGCTAGTACCCTGTGGCCTCTCAGTAAGGCTCCTACAGGTTGTTTAAATGGGTGGCTGTGTATATGCACTTTTGCATGCATTTCTCAGTTGCATGCCACAAGACACATGCATTGAAAGTCTCTGTCGCATGTTCCTGTTCTGTTAGAAGGACACAGTGCTGTTCAGAGCCTTGCCCACAGCACTGACCAAAGTCATTAAAACAGTAGTGAAGATCTACTCAGTTCAGGTGACTAAGGTATAGGTCACTATTTGTCAGCTGAGGCCAGAAGAGTTATACCTGTAAAAATTCAGTATTTTCCACTGTTTTCTTACTGCAGACAGAAGGACCCACCCCGTAGATCACATGCAGCTCTGGAAACACTCCGAAGAGACACCAAAAATCTGACCTGAGAAACATGTGCGAAGCAAAGACTGAAAATGTAGACAAACCTGTTCTCCCATCAAAGTTTTGTCCCATTCTACCTTTTAGCCATTTTGTTTCTGAATGTGTTGAGAAAAGTTTGCTTCATTAGCTTTGTCAACTTGTGCATGCTTATCCCAGGGCTTTGCTCTGATCTGCTGCTCTGTCTCCCATAGTATCTAACAAAAAGCAGATGGGTTTATTTGGACTCATAGTTACAATCAATTTTTTTTAATCTCCCCTCTCAGCCAAAAATATTCTATTGCTTTATTATATTGTTATGATAAACAGAAGGGATGATATGACTTTAACTCTGTTAGCAACCGTGGTACTGTCACCTGGAGCAAGCAGCTGACCCTAAAGAGGTGGAAACAAGAGCGAGGCAATGGTGTTAACACTCAACTCGCTTCCTTCCCATACTGTTGGAAGGTCACTGTCTAGCAAAACTGACGTATGAAACCTAAGAGGTGAAGCACTGAGGATGCAAGGACTCTTCCTAGGCATGGCTCATATAGGGCCAGCTGATCCCTAACGTACTTGACATCAAGTGTGCAAGCACAGCCACCAGCTCTACAGGAAGCAGGTGTAAGTGCTTACAGGGAAAAGGCTCAAGTGTTTGCTGTCCACAAGAGTGAGCGAGTGAGTGCTGGTGATGTGAGTGTTCATGGCTGTAAGCACATGGAGCAGTAGTTGACCATGAATGCTCTTTTATGCAGAGAATGAGCCTTCAGGTTTTTAGTGTAGCTACCAGCAAGTGTGTTTAGTGTTTCTGTACCTCCTCACCTTTTTCAGTACTAAACTGTCTTCCTTAAGCACTGATTTAAGCAACAAGCCAAGACTGCAACTTTTCTGTCACTGCTAGGAGTGCCTTGATCCTACTCTGTTTTACAGACTGTATTTTATAACCTTGGGATTATTTTTTCTTTTTTGCTTTTAAAATCACTTTAGTTCCTTCTGCATTTTTGTGTTCAGCTGTTGCTTGCGTGTGCTTCCCTCAGCTTAGCATTGCAAACCAGTCCTGGATCTTTTGAAAGCTGTCACTTCTGAAATGGCAGTAGCAGTATGAGCTTAGTGTTTGGACTAGCCTGTATGGAGGAAGGATGAGAGGATATTTTTCTCTCTAAATTTTATTCAAGCTAATCTTTCTTCTACTCATATTGATTATTCTAATGTAGTCTGACTCTCCTGTCATTCTTCTATCCTTTGTTTGTTGAGGTTTAACTGTGAAGTAGTGCTTTGGCTGGGAGGGAACAAACAATTTCACCTTTTTCTGTGTCCAGCGCTTTTCCACTGAACGTGATGAAAAATTAAAGTGTTTCCTCTCTTCCACATTCTTCTCTGTTCATAGGCCAGAAGTGCATATTAGTTATTACCCTCATTTGCAGTACAAGATTGCAAAGAAAGGAGGCAGAAAAAGGAGCTCTCTGAAGCCTATTGCTTAGCACTCATTGCTCTGGTCCCTGAAGAAAATTAACCCAGGGGAAGGTGCACAGTGGCTGAGGTAGTACATGCTGAATTGGTGGCTCAGCACAGAAAAGTTCAGAGCCATGATATTTATACTGACAACTTCCACTTGCACGGTTGTTTTTGTGACATCTCTTCAACTTTTGCATATGCAGTTTTGTGATGTTCTTTATAATTCATGAGAAACAATGAAGCCATGCTGTTCCGTGTTCCTAAAAACTACTTGGGCTATCAAAGGATGCGAGCAAACAGGGAGGGAGAAGCAGCAGTTCCAAAATTAAGTGCAGTTCCCAGCCACTGGTAGTTTAAGCCAGTAACACTGCTTGAGTTTTAAGTACTATGGGGCTGTTATTCTTGACTCCTCTGGTTCAACTTTGATTAAGAAGCCTTTCTGTGATGTTGGAGATATGTGGCCAGACTCTTTCCTGCATAAACTGCATGCGTAATCCACACGCAAAACTTGTCTGAGGCTTTCTTGAGAAAAGCAGTTGCTTTAAATGGCACTTAAACCCATCTGTTTAACTGGAAGGGCCTTTCTTTTATAGGCTACAAGATACATAAGTACATCTGTTTCTACTACCTTTAGCTAATTCATTTCCCTCCCTTCTCTAAGAAGAAACAGAGAAGACCTTTGCTTTCTGGTGCCCTTTTGCCCACAACTTCCTCCCTCCACAGGGCTACCCAAGTGGCAACATCCCTGGAGAGTTTGGCTGGTTGGGTGCAGTCTGATGCTGGGTGTGCTCTGGGTTGCTCTTTTGAAGCCAGACAGGTTGTAAGTGGCAGAAGGGTTTTGCCCGTGTGAGCATCTCAAACGCATGCACTGAGGCTCACCTTGGTTTTGACCACATGCATACGAGTGGTTGCTCCAGTGAGCTGCATGCCAACAGAGCCCTTCCCACACTAGCCAGGACAGGAGGAGGAGCTCCTGCAGACATGCAGTGCAACTGAGATATTTGGCTTCGTGATTTGTGGTGGGAGAAAAGAGCCTCAGCACAGTCGCCTACTCATTTGGAGGCTCTAAAAACTGCCAGTTCTGATGCCCAAAACGCGTCTGCCCCCACACCCTCTGCTGCTGGTGTGACTCCTTATTTTCTGCTGGGGGGACAAACAGCCCACTCTGGAGAGGCGCTTATCAGGAGTGGGGAGAGAGCCACCTTGGTGACCATGAAACACAGCAGTAACAAGGAAAAGACTAGGGGGATGGTGCGCCTGTTCAGTCCAGGTCTTAATCTGTGTTTCCAGGGATGTGGGCACAACTCTTCTGCCAGCTGCAGCTTCAACCCAAGCCAGCATGCAGTCCTGACCCAGTAATTCAGGCCTGTGATAACCCCACTTAACTAACACATCTAAATCAGCGAGGGCCATTTTTGTAAGGATTTAGTTATATAGGTTCATATCCAGGGTGTTTAGTCCTTAGTTTGGATCACTCTGGAAGTGTCTGCCTTCCTCTGTTGACCAAAAGGAACTGGAGGCAATTAAAAATTAACAAGTATCTTAGCCTCCCTACATAATGACAAATATTTTCTTTGCCTGGCTTGTCTCCCCAGACTATGAACTCTTTGGGTTGTTGCTGTCCCTCACATAATGCAGGTTTTGGCTTGGGGAAAAGCAAAACAAAGTAAATAAGAAAAAGAAATAAGAAAAATAGGTTAGCTTTCCTACCTATGGTGAAGGAGATCGCTTCCAGGGTTCCTGGACCAGGGGGCATAAGGAGGTGCAGCCCAGTCCCAGCCTGAGCTTGATGTTATGGAAGCAAAGAGACATTGCTCACCACATGGGCTCAGGGCTTGCTGCCATCCATCCATTCATATGGGTTCATCTGGTACTGTCTTATAAGGTACCTCTGGCTCCATCTGCTCTCCTATGTCCCAAACAGTATAGGAAGGAGTATTCTGGTTTTATCATTGGGGTACAGTAATTTTTCAGGCAGCAAGCAACTCTTCTGCCTGCACTGCTGGATATATTTTTCCACCAGGGTTCTGGCCTGAAATCCTTCCTGGCAAAAAAAATGTCTTGTAGGTCCCTGGACCCCACCAGCCATGTACCCCCAAGGGGCTCAGCAGGCTGGAGAGCCAGGCTGTGAAGGTACCAGGTGTGTAGGAGCTTCTGCCAGGGCTGCTCCCCTTTCCCGACCTCCCAAAAGATGTTGGCAATTTTTTAGCTTCTTCCCACCCTCTGAAAGCTGGAGGTGATTGATTTTGCATGACTGTTCAAAGCATCTCCTGGAGCTTATTTCCCAAAGCCCCAGAGAAGGGGGCAGGGGTAAGAGGAATTAAAAGGGATAAATATTTCCTTGGGTTTTCTTGACATCAATCATATGTTTTCTGAATGAAAACTGCTGTATGGTGACATTTATGGCACTGGCATTATGTGTCTGACATCCTACGGAGTAGCAATTCCCTTAGAAAAGGCTTGTGTGTCTGGAAAGCATTTCCTCCCCTTAAACTCTTTAATAGGCAGTGTTTGTTAGACACTTGGGCACACATATTGGATCCTTTACTTTGTCATTCACCAGGGAGCTCTCAGAGACACCAAATACCTTTGAGCTCCTGGCATGCCATGTCTCTTGTGCTTTCCTACTAAATGGGACATCAGCAAAGCCTAAGCAGGGCTGGCTCTTACTCCCTGGAAGAAGGGCGTTTTGCACTGGGGAAACCAAATCTTTCTAAATCTATGAATTTTGAAGTCTTGAAGAGGAAGCTGCAACTCTGAGCTGTCTCTCTTCCCAGCAGAAACTCCTTGCACAGCACACCTCCTTTCATTGCATAATGCTGGTAGACTAGTCTAGATGTGACTCTTCTCTGGCAGAATTTGTCTTAGCTCCCTGTATATGAGGTGAAGGGATAACTGGAGACCCAGCTCTAATTAGAAAAGCTTTGGTGTCACTCTCTCTAAATAGTCTTTGGGAGGAATCTGGCATTTTTGGGGTGGAGGAAAAGGAAATCTGAATTTCTAGAAGACTGTGAAGCATAATTAGAACTTGGCATATATTTACTGGTGTCGAATGTGGAGACAGCTTGTGAGCAGCGTCCTGAGCCTGTCTGCTGGGAGGGCGAGGGCTGGGAGGATCAGAGTGGCAGAAAGCTGCTCTTCAGGAGTCTGTGTTTGCCAGATCATGGGAGTCCTGTTTGTGTTTAAATGAGGTGTATGAGCAGTGAACTTTTAATTATAGAGGTCATTTTAGTGATGCAAGTCTAGCAAAAATCAAAATATCTGACATATTCATAGGGATTTTGCTGCCTGGTTCAGAGTATGGGGCTGTGAACACAGGAAGAAAATAAAAATCTCTAAATGCTTCATTCTGACAATTAAAATGTATTGGGTTTATTAAAAAAGAAAAAAAAATGTATCCTTGTTCTTACATACTTTTTTAAAATAGTCACATCTTAGCCAGCTAAAGTTTTTATTATTGATCTGAAACATGTACTATAAGTCCATTAGAAACTGCTTATGTGGGGTTTACCTGATCTGTGACCTGGATTCTGGGTTACTCCTTGATAAGGAAAGAATTTTGAGCCTCACATACTACCCTCAGCCTGTTGTGTATTTCTGCTGGTTTCTGATTAAGCAAATGCATGAAATGCAAAACAGGGATGCTGGCAGCTATTGTATGGGGTGGGAAATAGTGAAAAACTCCCAATATGTATGAAAATAACAATATAACATCTTTCTGCTTTTGTTCAGGTGAAGACTGCCAAGTGACAGCCTGGGGCCCAGACACAACCTGTTCCCAAATGCTTTTCTGCTATTATATTGTAGTATAGGATATTTACTTTGTCTGTTAAAGCAGTTGATAAGTTGGGCATCCTGGCTTGCTTGGTTAGTATGAAATCAAAACTTGTGTATACTGTTTGGTATGTAAGGTGGCTTCTGTAAGTACTGGAACATGTCAGCATTTTCTGGCAAGTGGTGTTTTCAAATGGAAGTTATTCTTGCAGTTGGACTAAAAAGGAGATCTCTCCACATAGAATAAAAATGTATATATATATATATTTAAAAAAAGATTAAATGATACCAAATATTTAGATTAAAAAAAAAGAGGAGATGGGAACCCAAGCAAGTTGAGAAGAAAACCCAGGAGTATAAAGGACATAAAAGAGAATAAAACAGAGGTCTGCCACACCTCTGGTTTGGGGTGGTAAGACCTTGCTTCAGCCAGGATGGCGGCTTACCTGCACCACCAGGGGCAGTGGTCCCCATCATGGGCAACTGCTTGTTTGCGCCAATAAACACGGCACCTGTCCCACTCCTGTGCCCACCAGCCAGCATTTCTGACCCTTTCTCAGCACTTCTTAAGAGAGATCCAACAGATGTAATGGGTTAACATGTAAAATCTGCCAGTGCATCCTCTCCTTTCCCAGGGAGAGCATGTTCTGAGATACCTGGGTTGCAGGAAGGGTGGCTGATGACTTTCCTGGATGCTGGTAACTCCCACACATCCCAGAACAGATATTAATCAGTGTTTTGCACAGAGTAAAAGCCCAAGAAAGCAACTGTACTTACTGATTGTTTATCCCTGATACGATGCATTGGGCACTGTAAAGTGACTTCTTGATCCTGGCCTCTCCAAATGCTACTTTGGAAAAGATCCTTACATTTTAGAAGTGCCCAGCCCAAGTGCTTTGTTGTGCAACTCCCTTTTCCTTGGCAGGTATCTGTGCACATCACACACCATGCTGCTAACCGTGGGCATGCCAGTAAGTGTCATTAAGCAACATAAATCCCCTTGCTGCTGAGTTTGCAGTGCTAAAGGGCTCAAGACACAGCCTGTTCCATGGGGGTCTGGATCCCAGACAGGCTGTCCCAGGGCCTCAAAGGGTGTTCACAGCACCCATCCACTGTGAGATTGAACAGGCTCTGCCTCCCCTCCATGTTGTGGTCTGACCTTCTTCTGTCCAAGAAACTCTGGTCCTCTGAGTGAGGGACACCCCTCCTGATGTACCCACTGAGCCAGGGAACAAATGACAGTCCATCGTGATGGGTGAGTTGAGCTGGACCAGAGAGAGAAGTAAAAACCTTAAACATGGGACTTCCTAACCTGCAGTCTGCCTGAAGTACTGGGAGGATGATCAGGCAAGGAATTGCCTTTTTTTAGTATAAAATGTGCCTGTGTCTACGACTACATTTTTAAGACGTTAGAAAGTGATGCTGTGAAATGCTATTATTTGCCTTTGAGGCAAAACGCCCCTTCTCATCTGAGAGTTACTACTTTTTTTTTCACTACTGACACTTAAGCCTCCTTGTTTGTAAATCATGCCCTTCTATTTTCTGTCATGCTCTTTCCTTTACCTGCTAGCCAGCTAACCTCATGCAGGGCACCCGCACTTCCATTTTTCTCTCTGGCTGAAGAAGGTCATGGCTTCAAGACATCTCTGTACTCATTTAAGACAAATGTGGGGGAAATCTGTTTTCACTGAATTTAGAGCAATGTGTGAGCAAAACATCCTTTAAAAAGGAGGACATTCTGTGAAAACCTAAGACTTTCTGACTTATTTATAAGTAAAAAAACCTTTTACGTTACCTTACGTATTAAAACTTGTACGGAACTTGATGGGGCTAGGTATATTAGCTCCTCAGCTGGTGCTAGATGGCTGAGCTGAACCAGCATGGAATCATAGAATGACCTTAAGATCACCCAGTTCCAACCCCTTGCCACAGAGAGGGACAACTTCCACTAGACCAGGTTGCTCAAGGCCCCATCTAACCTGGCCTCAAACACAAGCAACCCTTCCTTCCTGAAAGGCTGCCTCGTACCCTTGATTACAAGCAGTTGGAGCTCATACTACAAAGTTGTTAGAAGCAAACTTCGTAAATGTGCATTGTCATGGAGACAGTACAGATCAGCTGAAGGAGCATATGGTTCTTTACTCCTTCGAGCTATCACTGGAAGGAGTAGACTGAGGAATATATTTAGTGTTTTCTTTTCAACAGATGACTAAAGATAAGGAAATAAAATTAGTTTGAGAAAATCCTCCCCCTTTTCTATGGGAAGTTGGCTGCTCTTCACTCTGCATTAGAAAAATATTACTGAGATCTTTCTTGGTTTATAGCTGATCACTGACAGGCATTCTGGAAAGGTCATATCTGAGAGCTTCTCCTCACAAGTATGCAAAGAAAAACGTAAGGTTTTTTTTTATTTACAATTATATTAACTTACTGCTCTTAAAATCAGGGTCTGTGTATGATTTTTCACAGATAGAAGACAATTCTTCCTTAAAAGCAGACTCGCTTGATCATAACTATGCACTCACGTCCACTTTAAGCCCTCTGTATCGCCTCAAGGCCAGTGGAAGCCTGACTCCAATGTCCTTGAGCAAGCACTGACAGAACAAGTAGCTCCCTGCAGCCTTGTGGACTTGCTTCTTCCCCGGCCTGGAAAAGCTCTTGGCTGCCCCTCTGCCCTTCTATCGAGAATGTCAGTTGCTTTAATAGTGAGGTTTGTAATGAGATTTATTAGGGCTATGGTGGGAATAAGGAAGCCCTTTGTCAGACAGGGTTGGAGAGAGATGCACTGGGCTAAAAAAAGACGGTGAAATTGTTGATGATATCACCATTTCTCAAGAAAAGCTTTGTTTAAGGGGGAAAAAAAGACATATTTTTTTCGAGAAACAAACAAAAGCATCGTGCAAAAATATTTGACCGACTTTATGGACCCCATTCACTTGCAGCTGGATCACTGTAGTTCAAATGAGTTGAACAACAAATGTGAATAATTGATTACATCTCTTTAGCAGTCAGTATTTAGACAGAAACAGCATTAGTATAACTCACTCCGTAGTTAATAGTTCAAGGAAACAGTAGATTGTTCTCTGCCTTTATGGTTCTTGTGTTCAGAAAGGGCAGCCTGACTGCACTGTCCCAGCTGCAATTACTTGAGAGGAAACATTCCCCTTGCCAGGCTGAACCTCATGTCTCCTCCCACAGTGCAGGTGGAAGAGGAAGACAGGAAAGTCTTTCCACCTGGTTGTGGTCTGCTCAGAAATAGTTATAATCTTCTCCACAATGTAATAGTTAGCATGGTATCTTATGAATTCCAGGGTTGATGCTGTTGGGTCTCTCTGGAGGCAAGAGCACAGGCAAAGATGAAAGGGATGTCAGCTCATGGGAAGACAGAAGGTATCGCATTGCTCAGGCCCCTTGATCCCCTGCTGCTGTGACCGTGGATGGGCTGACTGAAAAGGCTTCAACACTTGGTTCTTCCGTGACAGAATTGCCTTTTAACTGCTTGCGTATTATTTATGTTCATCAGGACAGCAAATTGTCTCCTGAAGGGAGCAGTGTTGTTCATGTGGTGGGAGGACACAGTGTGAACGTTTGAGAATCTGATCAACAGCTGCGTCCGGCAGTGTAAAGAGAAATGGGGTGGTGTGAATGGGAAGGGGGTTTGGCTGCAGCCTTTCAGCCTTTGAGAGGCTTTGTTTCTCTATGTTTCTGCTGCTCCACTGTCAACTACTTGACCTGAGGCCCAAGGGAAGGGGACCAGAACTAAGTTGCTCAGACCTGCTTTTTGTTTCCAACTTTTGGGTCCACAGTCGTGAATGAGCTACTTCTCAGGGCAAGACCTTGTTTCCCTCTCTGAACATGGGTCTGTCAGACTGGGGGGGGTGGAGGGGGTGGGAGGTGGAGGGAAGACGCACATATGCACAAAATTACCATGATTGAGCAATGCAGATTTGACTTCACTGATGCTAAATGTTTGGGTGAAATTGTGACCACCTTCTACCTTCTGCTTCAAAATTGTGCCAGTGTTGCACTTGGAAAGGGGTTTTTAACACAAGACTATTTCGGTTTAAATTGTGTTGTGAAGTGCTAAACCAGGAACACTAAATAGGACATTCATAAGCCTGCAAAGTTGAGCAACCGAAAGAGGGCAGATGCTTGAATTAACACAACTGAACAGTGAAGTGTGGCAAAATTTCCAGTGTCTGAAAAGCAGTGTTTTTAATGGGATGCACTGAACTGCTTCAAAATGGGGGAGGGGGGGATGCTACACAGCAAACAAAATGCACACACTACGTGACACACTATAATGACAGTTGAAAGATTTAACCATGTGTACAATTAGTGATATTGACTCGGTACCCCTGAGAATGACTTTTTGTTGGCACTTCATCCCATTAGGTTGAATCTTTCCCAAGGAGGAAAATCTAGGAGGCACTAGTCAGTCACTGACTCACTATCAGCTGCCTCCTTGCTAAAGCCTGAATGTATTCCATAGTAAGTTATTTGTCACAGTGACTCAGCATTGTAGGCTCCTTTTTAATTTCTCTCTCTCACCACAGAGCCAAGAAAATCTCCCACCTCCCCATGCCGTATGCTACTGAGATAGCAGTTTTCTATCATCGGCCAAAGGATAACACATTGAAATGTGTGTGAGGAGCCTTATAAGGGCATTAACACTTGCCTCCAGGTTGGACGTCACGACGGCGAGCCAAGGAGAGGTGCCAATAATAGATTCCTTGTGTTTGTACATGCCGCGGTGACTATTTGTGCCGCTCGTGGGAAACGGAGTGATATGCCAGACGGCAAAGTGTTTCATTTATCCAGAGTCACGGGGGTTGATCCTGAGTGAGTCTTCACTCAGACATGCAGCCCTGTTCCTGGAAAGGTCAGTGTGTGGATCGTGCCAGCCTGGGGGCTGGCTGCAGGAGGGGAGCTGGGGATCAATCCCGTACCCTCTGCCTTCCCTAGGTAACTGCCCTTTGGCCCAGAGAAATCAAGATTGAACCAGACTACTAACTCTGAGCTGCAGCAGTACATGTGCCTTGACTTACATGTCTATACCTGGTTTCCCCTGGGTAAATGGGGGCTGATGTAATGTGCTATACTGCCCTGTGTTCTCTATATCAATGTGCTGGTCCTGTTAATTGCAGGTGCTCCCCATCTGGTGCCTTAAACTGGTGGGGGAAAAGCTATCAATCAAGCCCAAATTCCTGTTCTGATTACATTATTCCCTAAACCACCACTTAACCCAAAGGGAATGAAGGAGGACAGTTGTGTAATGTGAAAAAAGGCTGGTAGTGCCCACCTTGACAAAGGAACAGAGGAAAGCAGAATAACACTGCCATTTCCCTGTGCCACCTGATAAGCTAAATACTTCCTCATGGCATCATCTCATGTTTACCCAAATAATGACCTGTTTTCATATTGCTTCATCCCTCAGGCCCCATTGGCCACAGGTGTAAGCTCTGGAGAATTTGTAATTCAGGTAAAGAAGCCACATGCTTTCATATTGACTAATAAACACTATTTATTTTGCTAGGAACTGGTCGGTGTTTAACCAGTGTGAGCAGCGTGGGAGCCGGATCAAGTAACCAGGAACTGTGGGGCAAAAAGGTGGGATTTATCTGTGAAGTTCCCCAAAGATTCTGAATGGGGAGTGTGTTGCATAGATCAGTGTTTTATTTTAGTCTAAATAATATAAACTCTAAATAACAAATAATATTTAGTCTACATAATATAAATTCCAATATAAAGTACTCAAAGCAGAATCCAAGGATGCTTGAGTGAGGTTTGAATCAAATCCATCTGGCTTCTTGGTGTAAGAGCGTAGCTTTCAATTAAAAATTAATGCTGCTGAGATCCAAACAAAGCAGACAAAAACCTTTTCCACTTTGCACCCTACATGATGGGTGACAGTCTAAAGGGAAAAAAAAAAAAAAAAAAGATTAATTGGGTAAAAATAGTATTTAAATGCCTACAAATGGAAGTCTGAACAACACCGACCTCTTTTCTTTCATAAAATCAATCATTCTCACACGCAGGGACAAGCTGTACTCCCACGACTGAGTGATCCCACCATAAGCAGCAGCATCTTCCCCCCTGACCGGTTTGCTGCTGGGTAAGGAAAGCCCTGCACACCAGGAGTTTGGGAGCCCTGCACACAGATGTATTTGTCAGTACAAATAGGAATGCCACACACAGCAAGCCAGGCACCGGCTGCTGCTTCCTGGCTATGAGTTTTGCACAAACAAGATGATTGTGACTTATGCTCACGGTTTGGACTCCTGCACTGGCCAAGCAGGTGGGTGGATGGCTGTGTTCCTCTCCCTGATGGATGGCAAGGCTTCAGCTGCTGGAATTTTAAGGACCTCTTTCTGTGTTGGCAACTACAGACAGCTCTTGTGAATGACGTCACTCGTCACAAAACCTCCCCAATCATCTTTGTATTAGGATGTAGTGACCAGACAGCTCAATTGAGTTTTACGTCGGCTTTTTTTTCCCCTCTCTCCTTCCGCCTCCTCCTTCCTCGTTACTTGAGCATTTATTTATGAAGATATTTGCTGTGGGTGCAAAGGTCAAGTGTAACGTCCTAGGGATTAAAAGCTGCTGTTTACTTAACATTAACTGGAAGGGAGGTGAGCTGGAGGCTGTCAGAAGAGCCTTGTGGTGGGTCTGTTCCCCAGGCCTGTCAGAGGGGTGCAGGTTACAAGCACCAGGGAAAACTTTCCAAGGCTGGGAGAAGAGTAAATAACCTGTCAGCCTGGAAAATCCAGGCTGCCTGTGCTCACCTGAATGGCAGTATGTGTGTGTATAAATAGCTATAGATGCCTATGTGTGGCTACTACATTTTTTCCATTGTATATGCAGCTCTCTTTTGGTGCCTGCCCGTGATGCTGCATATCGCAAGCGTCTGGCTATGCTGTACCACGTGTGAGGTTGAGAAGTGAAGCAAAACATCTGAGGCATGTTACTGAAATGCTAACCAAAACCGAAAAAAATGTCTGGCTCTCAGGTCATTAAAATGTTAGAAATACTCTTATGACAGGTTTTGGAAGCTATTGTTTTCCAAAGCTGCATATTCATCCCCTTCTGGAAAGTGGGAAATAGGCAAACTTCAGAGTTTCTCCAGTATTGTTAAGCTGATAGACAGTTTTGAGCATCACAGCCCACAGCACCGCACCATCAGCCTCATTGTATCTTTGCAAAACTCTCCTCAAACCACCAAGTCATCAGGCAATACTTTGACAATATCTCTCTTTCTTTTTTTTCCTCTTTCAAATGCTCCATCATCTTATTCCAGGAATCACTGTCGTTACTAAGAGTCTTCTGTGCTCAAAAATCCCAGCTGAGGTGACATTTTCTGACTTGTCCATTTTTTCCTGCTCTTTCAGCTGGAAGCGTATAGAGCTTATGCACTAGCTGCGTAAACAATCATCATACACATAGAGAGGCAGCACCACAGGAAATATTTTTCCAAAGAAAATGGTAGAATGATGTTTCACATTACTCTTGGCTTGCTGGTTTTACTTTCTCCTGATTTCTATGCACTGGTTTGATACTGTTCTGTTTTATGTATAAGTGTTAAAGTATTTCAATGTTCTTCTCTGATAATTGATGATAGCCGCAGCAATGACTTGGAAGATAGCTCTTGTCTCTCCCATTATCAATGGGGGAAAAAATGTATCCCTGGGATAACAACCTCAGAAGCAGCACGTGGTCTTACTTATATGGTAGGTAGAAGGGACATGTTGCAGAAGGGGAAGTAGGAGTAGAAAAATATTATGCCAACACCTTCAATTTCAGGTGATAATGCTTCCATACAGAAACTTCAATGGTAGTTCTGATTTCTGATGCTGCCGCCCCAAAAGAATAGAGCTGAAGGATGTTTGCAACGTTTCCTCATGAAATGATGAAAGTGTGCCATGAGGATGCAATAACATCTCCAGGGGTTGCTCAGTCCCTCAGAAGTCTCTTTTTTTTTTCTCCCCAACCCCCTAAATACAACTTTTCTGATCGCCCTTGAAAACAAACAGATGATAGCAGAGTGTTATTACAAACAGTTTTAAAGCCCTGAACAGGCCACCCTTACCCAGGAGGAGGTAGGCTTGTTGCTTGATCTCCCACCAATTATTGATAGCCCAAGTGGGATGTGGCAGCCTCCAGCATTTCTGGGAGCAGTGAACCTCCTCTTCCCAAGGCTTCTTCAGAGACAGCAACTTGAGCACCATGGTAGCGCATTGGGCTTCACATAGGATTTCATGTCTTCTCTAAGGAAAAATATCTTGGTTTTGCTTTTGCAGTGCTAGGTGACCATTATCCTGTGCCAGCATTCAACTCCAAGGATAGTATCTCTAAATTAAATGTGTTGTCTTTATAGTTTGCA
>JASSUY010005895.1:14098-25493 GCA_032466535.1 Forpus xanthops | reverse complement strand
AGCCTAAACACTCCAAGCCATAACTATAAACACTGGTGTTATCAGCACTGCTCCCAAGCCGAAAATCCAAAACACAGCCATACACCAGCTACTGTTTAAAGAGGAAAGATGACTGCTGCTGCTGAACCCATGACAGTTCCCCAGGATATGGCTCTCAGCATTGTCTCTGGATTACAATGAAGTTTAGAAGAGAGAGATGTGTATAAAATGCTTGCTGAGAATTATTAGAACATTAAAGAGAATAGATTTTTTAAAGTCTCTCTCTTGTATATTAATAGGCATGGCAAATGGGATTGCTTTTCCCAATCTTGTTCTTAGATTTCTGTTTCTCTCTCATTTCTTTTTCATCTTGAATAAAATCATAGTAAGGGTTGCAGTTCTGGCAGTGAACCATAGCTCCCAAGCTCAGTGATCTGAGAGATTTCTGAAAAAGAAACTTATTAAAATGAATCTGGAGTTCTTTTTATCTTAGAAAGATGGAGGGTTAGAAAGGTGAAAAAAGGGAGAAGAAAAATACTTTGTATGAGACTGAAGAAAACCCATATCAAATATGGATGACTGGGCAAATTTGGATTAAGTGTTATTGCCAAACATTGTGACTGTAAAGCTCTTTTAAGGATTTTTTGAATTTTCTACAGTAAGCAGTATGACAAATATATGTATAAAGGAATTCATTCTGAGTGTTCCAACATGCTGTCAATGATGGTAAATAAAGAAATGCTCTGCATAAGACTGTCAGTCTTATACATTTACTGGGAATTGATTTAATGGGCTATAATTAAGTGTAAAATTGGAAAAGAGAAAATTGTAATGATGAGAAAAATTTTATAGCTAGGTTTCTGAGTTGCCAAAAGCCTCATAAGGCTGCAATTTCACAACAAGATTGGTTCCAGAAGTGGAAATTGGGAATAAATATTTGCAAAGAGTGGAAATGTAAATTAAAAAATTAATTAAGAAGCACATTTTGTCCTAATTTATTCTCTATTAATAATGACAAACTAATTACAGAACTACGGTTTAAAAACCAAATTATTGAAAGATTCTTAATGAATTGACTTCAATAGTAAAACTGTGTCTAAGGATATTTCAAACAGTTTGTCAATTTTAGTGCATTATCTCATGATAATTGCACATAAAATGCTCTGGATATGTGTTTGCTGAGCAAGAAACATTGTAGCTAAGGCAAATCATTGTTTTTGCAAGTATCATATAAATATTCCAGCACCCTAACACATCTATTGTCAATTTTTTTTTAATTGTTTTTTGACAAATAGTATATATTTTCAATTAGAGATTTTGTCATCACTTATTTATCAAATAAAGCTGTAAGACAGAATGACTCTTCCCTTGTTCCCAAAGTAGCTGTACCTAGGGGAATTAATGGATACTATGTCAGCAAAAGGAAATCACTATTCTACACTCCTGCAACTGGCTTGGAGGTATATTTAAGTCTTTGGACTGGATTTGGGGTAGGTTTATTATAGTGCCAAGTCAGCATGATGAGTGCTTACATTAAAGAATTTTTGTTAGAAGATGTAAGTGCAAGGGAGCCTTTAAGTCAGATAACAAAATGAATAGTGATTCTTAAGATGCACAACTAAGGAAGGCAACCCATCAGAGACAGTGACAGGCTTAATATGAAAACAAGAGCTTTTTCTTAAGACAATTGGTGTTGATACCTGATGTATGACACATTTGAAACTCTTGTCGAATAAGACTCCTGTCTGGCATAGAAATGTGCTGGTTATAGGAGGCAGTTATAGAGCCAACTCTATAGCATTTCTGTTTGATTAGAAGTCTGTCACTGATGGGGCACAGTGATGGCTTGTGTGCACCGTTGGCCTGAATACCAGCTACTTTAGGAGCCAATATTATAAACTAGTTGTTGAGTGCTGTCAGCATGCCTGAGATGGGAAGCATACAAGAATGAAAATGATACATTTGAGTACTACCATGAAAAAGAAGTCTAGAAAAGACAAAGAGTAGCAAAATGTTAGCCAATTTATAAATTAAGTTGTTCCAGTTAGACTTTTCAAAGTTTTAGGAAAATCGTTTTATATTTAAATAATATTACTTTATGTTTTTGTATGGAACAGTTTAGATTTTTTTTTTTAATAATAATTATATGGACCAAAATGACATTCCGCAGGGAAGGAAGAGCCAAAAAACAAAGAGTGAACTAAAATTAGAAATCCAAATAAAGCTTTCATGGAAACCGTGATGAAAAGTCTGGATAATGCTGACAATTATTTTCACTGGGGAAACTACTTTGAGAGATATACAACAACAAATAACAACAAAAAATTGGTTTATAAAAGAACTGATCCTTCAAATACTTTTATTGCAACCACCTTGACACAGAACTTGGCACTTCATTGGTAGAAACTGCATACGTTCTATATTTTTCTTCTGCTTATTTGTTTTGCTTTATAAGAATGAGTACTTTTTATTTATTTATTTATATTATAGTATTTATATTATCTTATTAGCTAAAGGATATAACTGGCCTGGATGTTATTTCCAACCCTTTGTAAGTACAAGTGGGAAGGATTGCTCAGAAACACATTGAAGTGTTATTAGCAGCTACAGAAGGTACTTTATGAAGAAACTTACAGATAAACTTTCTAAATATAAGTAAGCCTTATAACATGTTTAAAAAAAGGTCAAATTGTAGCTGATAAGCTACCTATGGCTCGCAAAATGGCTGTCATGGAAACTCACTGCAAATGCTGCCTTATTTTTTTTCTTTTGATACTTAGACTTTATGCCCAGGTGTATAAGTCTGTATCGTTTGGGCATGTGTTCATGTGCATCCCAATGCGCATTCATCTGATTTCACAGGGTAGTGCACTATATAGCATTCTGGTTATGACTGCAATCTTGTTTTGGTTCATATCTTAGTGTCTTATTCCTAGGAAAAGCTTGCAAAATATTCCACATTTTAATATCTCTATGAAATTATTTATCTATATGTGTATTTATCTCCATACATGTAGATAGGTAGATCGATCCCAACTAAGCAGAAATATCACAGTTGAGATATCTTTGCTTTTCTAAATCATCTAGATTTGCATGAAAAAAAAAATTTTTAAAAATTTTTAGATTTTTAAATTATTAGATTTTTAAATCAAGAGATTATACTGTGGAAAAATTACTGTGTATACAATAATGACTGACTAGTTAGTCATAACAACCTCTGTCTTACATTAGTGCATGTATATATCTGAATTCAAAGTAGCAGCAGTTATTATAATTGATGTTTTGGTTTATAAGTACAATTGGGCATACAATTCACTAGTAACAATACTGTGTGTAGCAAATGTAAATTGAATTCTGATTTAATATCTTATCTGAGAGAACTTAAACAGAGAAGGGAGAGCAGTTTTGGGGCTGTTAGATGAAAATAAAAATTCAATGCCAGCCACTGAATTAAATTGCACAGTCAAACTAGTAGAACAATCTTAAGATAAATCTGGTCGCAGGTATTTGCAAAGTCTACTGGCAAACATCTGGTTATGTTTTTGTCCTTCAGGTATGATAGATTTTGCTAAGAACAGCATGATTAACAATCCCATAAGAGCAAATTGGCCTGGGAGAAAATTAGAAGGAAGAGAAAAACATCTTTATTTATTCATCTTACTCTGACTTTTTCTGCCACTGGGTTTGCTTGCAGTGAAATACTTCAGAAATGAATTCTGCTTAGTGCTTACCATGAAAATGATTTTGTTCTCTGTAGTTTTTAAATATTTTTTGATAAAAGGAAAATCTACTAGTACTTTCTGATAATTGTTGTCAGTTAACGTTCAATGTACTGGGGTTGTGACTGGTGATCCCATTTAAAAATACTAGGTTTTTACCAAAAGGAGTGGGTGTAGGCCAGAGACTAGAGGCTAGAGACTGACAGTTACTGCGAACAGTTTAATGGAAACCATACTTGCAACCAAAATCTATCTTCCTCCTCCCTTCAGTGCCCTATGTATCTCTGCCATATTTACTTTCCATGCAAAACAAGATGACACACGCCATTAGTTGAAGTTAATGTTCAGGTAAAATATTTTAACTGTTTTTTTCCTGGAATGAAAATCGCTAACACTAGGGCATCCATTTTGGCATGTACGAATAAAAACGTGTCCATCTGCAAAGTCTGTACAAACTGTAAATGTGTGTTAAGTAACCATTTCTTTTGACAGTAAGTTTTTATTGTACTTAAATATTTGAACATTTATTTTGATTGTATTAGGGATGAAGATACTTTAAGATGGGTGCCCATTCTTAAATTTCGTTGCATATCTGAGTTGCTTCTTGGTTTTAAGTATAAGAGAGCCAAACATTCATTTAGGAATCAGGCTCTCTGACTATATTAAGTTCTGCTTTGCTTTTTATGGACTCCATTCACCTATGTCCTGGGCAAAAATCAAAATTGTTTTCTTCATTTATGACACCAGAGACATTATTATCACTATTACTTTAGCACATTACATTAAAGGTGGTGACATAGCACATGAACAGAATAAGCATATGTTAAGCTGCATGAAACTGTTCAGATATCTTGTTCTCCTTTGCAGATTACAGTGGGAAATACTTCTAGTCGGTATAATCCTTTCAGCCTCCATTCCCACAATATCTGTTACACCATAGTCCTTCCAGCATGTCCATGCCTCAGGTCTCTCTCTTTTCTCCTCTATACTCATGTTTCCAGCAAGCCTCAAACAACAAATTATAATGCCGCCCTGCTGTAATACAAGTCCATGTCATGTCCAAATTTACTCTGTGTTTTATACAGGCTACATACTCATTCTTTGCTCTGCTTATTACTTCTAAACCAAGTACTTAAAATACTCAAATGCAAAGTACTTAAAACAGTTTTGCCCAGCTCTGATTTTCCTTAACTGACCATGGTGAAGCTATTTATAGCTGTGGGGTTGCCTTCACGAGCCTGGTTCCTTTTTATCATTCCATACCTGCATTCTGTTACAATGCACCATTTTCTCAATTTTCCAATTCACTTACTGTCATATCATTAAAGTTTCTACGGCTATGGTGAAAGCCCAGTTCAGGGCACAAATGTCTGAACTGGATAATGTATAAAACAGGCAAAACATATGAAGCCTTAATGCCTAAGCTTCAGGAAGCATCTACAGAGGACATAGACATCAAGGTCAAATTCAGATTCAAAACCTGTTTTAGATCCAAGTAGAATAGCTGAAGCGGTTTTTGCTCTGGAGCATTGCTTGCTGGCTAGAGACAACTGGCTCCTTCCATCTGCTGATGGGAGGATTGTTTGAGCTCTCCAAATTTGCCATGCTGTCTGTTTATGCACCTGGCTGGTTTTGTGTGTAATGGATTAGGCTGTACTTACGCTATTTTTTCCAATAGGGTAGCAACCCACTGAAGTGGTAACATAGCTAGGGGAGGATATAATCTCTGATGGATTCTTTTGCTTGCAAAGTGGATGCTGTGAAATTTCCAGGGAAGTTTGATCCATTTTTTTTTTTGTACTTAAAAAGAAATGTTTTTGCCATCAGGTTCAAGGCATTCACAAATTTCCAGTTCTTCAATTCATGTCACAGGTACTAATATATCTTTAAACCTAGTAGTTCTCCATTCCCAGGTCTAATTGTTCTAACTGAAATGTAAAATGAATTAGTAAATACCTGCTTGAGGCAGGCATCCAGAATGCAGGTTTTCGCCCTCAATGGTTGTAAGCGGTGATAGCAAAGGAGATCAGCAAGAAGAAAAAAATTGCTTTGCAGTTGGAAGTGAGGGGTAACCAGCTATAGGTTCAATGGATTTGATAATTAGGGAGAGCAAGAAGAGGTATTGGATATACTTGTCCTCTAAAGATTTGTTTTGAATTAATTATTTATTTTTCATGCCTCAATTTAAATACAAAAATGAAAAAAGTAATTTCATCTGATATCTACTGTAAAGGCTAATGAGGGAAATATAAAATCTGGAATGTTTAGGTTGATTATCAGGAAAGTGTTTTCTGACAATGAAATATATTGTGCTTTGGGATTGTCCCAGAATGCAAATAACGGAAGTCAAACTCCTTGGGTCATGCTGTTTAGTGAAGACAGGTCAAGAAAACACATTCTGTGAAACAGCCTCATAAAGCAGGAATAAAAGGTGATTATCTGAGAATCTCGTTCATCTGTAAATACTGTGATTCTGTGATCCAATTTTATTAGATTTAAATAATGTTTAGTGCTTGTTGGAGAAGTTTCTGTATTATAAAAGCAAGATAAGAGGCACTAACACAGCAGAAAGAAAAAGAACAACAGCAACTAGAAAAAACTTCTCATATCATTAATTAATCATAGTGAGAGTTTTCTTCCAATAGTGCCTTCTTTCCAAACACTGGCATAAGGTGCTCACGTAACCAGATTGATTTGCACTATCAAATATATACATCTGCATATCAGATAGATGTTTTGCTTTTGTAAGCTGGTGGCCAGGATTCTGTGAGGGAGTGTTTAAGATAAAGGTCATCCAGAGGTACTACACAGCTCAGGTGAGGGAAAGCAGAGGACAGCAAGAATTAACTTCTATTCAGTCCATTATTTGCACGTTGAAGGGGCAGATGTGCAATCTGGGAAGTTTTCCAGATTCATTTTTGAGAACATTAGGTACTCTCAACATTAGGCATACTAAGCAAATTCCTCTTTGTAACAATTTTGCCACCAGCATTGAAGATGAGCTGCTTTCAGGATGAAAATAGATGGCTGAAAACTTGGGCCAAACCAAGCAATTTGGGAATAAAATTACTTTGAAAATTTTACAGAGGGGTTTTACTCTCTCTCTTTGTTCAACTTAGAGTTCTTCAAGTCTTTGAACACTTACATAAAACATCTTCTTACATGGAGTGTTACTGGGGGAAAAAAAAAAAAAGGATGCATGACAAGAAACTGAAAAACATTTCTGGAATAATTCTATATACCGGACAATGAATATCCTACCCTAGCTATTTATCTGATCAAAGAGTTTCTAAATACCCAGACTTGCTGCTACTTACCCTTATTACATTTTTTTTTTTTAATTTCTGTTTTACTTGACCTTGTTCTTTTTCTCTTTCACTGGGATTCTTCCTGCAGTATACTTTGAAGAGTAATATGGGGGATAATGGCTTTAAACTAGAAGAGGATAGATTTCGATTAGATATTCTGAAGAAATTCTTTACTATGAGGAAGGTGAGGCACTAGAATATGTTTCCCAGAGAAGTTGTGGCTGCTCCATCCCTGCAAATGTTCAAGGCCAGATCGGATGGGGCTTTGAACAACATGGTATAATGGAAGGTGTCCCTGCTCATGGCAGGATGGTTAGAACTAGATGAGCTTTAAGGTCCTTTCCAAATCAGACTAAGCCATGATTCTATGATATCAACTGACAGTTAAATTAGAAAATGGCCTATAAACATGCCCATGGAAGGACAGGTGGTGGCATTAAACAACCTTCCATTGTTTGAGAACACTGCCAGTCTAGCAACGCAAGCAAGGGTCCTTACAGCAACCTCAGTAATGCCCAGTTGTTGATTTAATCGTGTGTTTTCAAGTTAAGCACATGAATAAACCTTGTTTATACTGCAGCTGTTTTCAGCAGAGGCAACAACAGTTTTATATTCAAGTATTTCCCCATAATAAATTTTAGCCCATATTGTTTTTCTTAATGCTGACCACTGTATAGCATAATCAAGAAAGAATTCAACAAAGTTCTCAACAGTAATGAAAAAGGTTCCCTGTGTCTTATAAATTGATTACATTAATGGTTTGTGCGCACAGCATCTCTAATAATTCCCAGAGCAGAAAAAACATGTCTATTCTAATAATTCTAAGGGGACTCTATGTTTGCATCATTGCATATACAAAGAAGCTGTGTAGTCCTCTAAGGCTCTTCAGCTCTAACTAATTAAACAGTGATTTTGCTGAAAATGGCTGATGTCTCATACACACAAACAGCTATGGAAGCGCCTTCTAATTATGTAGCTGCCTATGGGCACCATGCCACTGAGCAAGAGAAAAGGGAAAGGGAGATTGGGAATTGAGCTGAGAGAACTCCAGCTCAAAACTATAGAATTAGCTCCCCTCTGAATCAAGGATAGCCTCAAACCCCATTGTTTACTGCTTCCAGTTAGTGGCACATTTTGTAGACCTTATATTTTTTAGTAAAATAGTACAGAAATATGCACATAGACCTTATAAAAACAAATGAAAATCCCAAATCAAATGAAAACATTATTCATCCATTTGTTTTCCCCCTGGGAAGACGGTGTGAGAAGTGAGCCATGCATAGCAGATATTAGAAACACTTTTTGTGCAGTAGTAATAGGCAGGACAGAAGCTGACGCACTTTACAGAAAAGATGTAAGTGATGGACATAGATGTACACAGTAATGTAGATTATCTTTGCACCACAGTCTTATGTAAAGTTTCAACACCATGCAGTTCACATGTAGATATAGAAATAAGGTCCAAAATACTGTTTACTTCTTACAAACTTCTCCATGAAGTTGTCAGCTGTGATAGATGCCCATTTTTCTTACAATACTTGGAGGGAGAACATGTCATGACAAACGTTTATTTTTAGTAACCAGCTTTGAGGAGATCCACCATAGTCATCCAGAAGAGAAGAATGTGTGAAGAGTTTGGTGTGATGACTAAATAGTGATCTAACTCAGAATAGTTACTATTTTCTCTTCCTTTCTCTGGGTATCTGAAATATGAATATTCTTGCAATGTAAATCAGCTAATTTTCATTTCTTAAAAGAAAGCGACAGAGATAACTCCTACTTCACTACTTTAAATAGTCTAATAGTCTAGTGGTTAAATGATTCGGCTGGAAATGGAAGTTCAAATTCTTTATTGACAATAATGGCTTGAATTGTATCATCTACACCCTCAGGATGTTATTTCTCTGACTACCAATCTATTTGACTGCTGCTGGCAACTTTGGGCAGTTTTCACTTCAGTTGGCTTAAGACATTCAATATTAGGTAAAAAAATTAAGCAATTTTGTTATGTTTTTTCTTCTTAAAAAACAAGAAGAGTGACTTCAAGTGACTAATTTCTAAGGTAGATAAGATAAACATTTTTTCTGTTAGGGTATTCGAACACTGGCACAGGTTATCCAGAGAGGACACGAAGTCTTTGCTCTTGAAAGCCTTCACAACCCAACTGTAACACTACTTTGCACATGATTTTTCTATAGAGTATACTCTAATTTAAGTTTCCTAACATAGATGAGATGAATCTTAGCTGTTATCAGCTGTACCTGAAAGCCGGACTGGCAAGCTGAGACACAGCTAGAGATGGAGGAAAATAGTTGCATGGTGAATTGAAGGACACGGACCAAGTCTATGTTAGACAGCAAATTAAAGTCTTCTGAGATCCAAGCACTTTAATAGCAGAGCTACACTTCCTCTATGTATCATGTCAACACACAGCATTCAGTTAGAAGCCTTAATATGAGAGTTAAATAAAGGAACAAAATATATGCACTTGTGAAATGTCACAACGAGAGAAAAGACGTACAGCAAAATGGCTTGCAGTTATTTCAGTACTAAACCACAATAATTACACACTCATGATAATGACAGATATATCACAATGAAACATTTTCTCATCTTTCTTCCTTGATATTCTGATTAGATAAGTTTTAATAAGTAAGATACCTTTTCCACCTCTGACAGTTCTTATTACTTTCTTCTACAAGGCAATTAATTCAGAATGAAATCAGAAAACAAATAAAAAATACCCCCAGTGTCTAAAAACAAAAAAAGAAAAATTAATGCTGCTGATTCTATATTATGTATTGTTTTTATTTTTACTGTAGTAAGATATAATTTATTCAAGAGTGAGGAGCAAAAATTGTTGCTAAATAATAATAATGAGTAAAAATTATTGCCAAAATTACTACCAAAAATTTGAGTTCACACTTATAAGGATGTCCAAGAATAAATTTAATAAAAATTCCCTCATGATTAACTTTAAGAAATTTCTTAAAGGCATGTTGAATTCAGCATTGAGCAACCTGCTCTAGTGAAAGGTGTTCCTGTTCATTTCGGGGGGGGGAGGGGGGTGGAACCAGATGACCTTTAAGTTCCCTTTCAACCCAAACCTTTCTGTGATCCTATGCGTTCTTTCTTTAATTACATAGCATAGTTATTTTACTTTCTTGAACTACATAAAATGTAAATAAATTTGGGAAGTGGATTTTAACTACATTTACAGCTTAATGCAACTATATCATATGATTTAATAGAGAAATCTAAATGAGAATAGCATATTGCTCCCTCTGAGTTATGAAAGACAATACTATTAACAAGAACAGACATATTGAGCAGACACAGCTAGGTACAGTTTAGTATTGAAGCAGTTTGACAAGATCAGGTATTTTGTTTAGTTATTTGAAATAACCTATTTGAGGGTTGGAACTAGATGATCTTAATGTGCCTTCCAACCCTAAACATTCTATGATTTTATAAATCTCTGTTTAAAATTAAAATTAGTGTGAGAGAATATTTTTGTTGTTGCTATTGTTTTTCCACTTTTGCACAGAAAATCTACAGTTTTCAGGGTTTTTTTTGGGAAGTCTTAAAATCCATTATCAGGTTAGCTGATAGCCCTAAAAGCTTGCAATTTTTGTTTTGAAAGTAAAAAATCAGACATACTTGTTTTGGTTTTCTGCAAGGTTCATCTCCCATGAAGCAGATAAATAGTGCAGTTATAGTTAGCATCTCTGAAAAGCATGACAGTTTTTCTGTGATTGACTTTCTCTCTGCTACTCCCTGCATGGCTTAGAGCATCTTACGTGGCCCTTTCTGGGACTTAAAACAGTTAGCCAGTCTCTTAAGAGTTGTGTGTGGCTTCCCAAATTACGATGAAAGGAAACAAAGAGCACTACAATATTGCAAGGCCTATTATCATCATAATAAAAGAGACAAATATTGCTTCAGGGATTCTGTACTCTCTGCTCCTGTTTTTCTGGGAAAGCCTGCACAAGCCACGCCAAACTGGTGCTACGTTGCTGCATAGGTGGCTATGCATGCCAAAGAATATGTTGCAGCTGAGTTCAGCATATGATTGTTGACCTTTACTGGATCCCTTTACTAATGTTTGCATTTATGCTTTCATTTTTGATAGATAGTATAGATTTGCTACCTTTTGTAACAATAAGCTGCACCCTTTAAATCATGCTAACAAGTCCTAGAGAAGTAAAGTAATCTTGCTGCTTGAAGACCGCCAATTAGTTCTCGGAACCTTGAGCAGCCAAAGAGGGTGAAAAGGAATTGAGAGTATCTGCACTGCTACTTTTGGAGCATTTTTCCAAATGTTGCAGATGAAGTTTTTTGATTTCTACTTAGGATACTGTAAGTGTGAGAGAAATTCTTATTGGCTTC
>JASSUY010005895.1:0-14046 GCA_032466535.1 Forpus xanthops | reverse complement strand
ATTGGCTTCAAAAATTTCTGCCAGCTGCATTTAAGCAGTATGTTCGAGATGTGAATTTTATTTATAAGTCTCTGGTAAATGCTAGCAGACACAGAGTCCTCAGTTAGTAAGAAATTTCTTATTTTTAACCTCAGAGAAAGCTCGTGATTTTATTCATATTTTAATTGGATATGGTTATCTTGACAGAAGGTTTTTTGAGAGATGTTAACGAAAATATATGAAGAAAATTTTATGCCTTTCATTCAGAGTTACGGGTAGATCCTGATTAGCCACAAGGGTTCAGTGCCTGAGAGTAGTCCAGAGGCTCCCCATAGTATGCAAGAAATGGAGATAAATAGTGCACTATTTGAGAAACGCAATGTTAGTCCAGTCCTCACAGTTGAATTTCAGAAGCAGACGAGATGAGTCACTGCTGTGAATAGAAATCTTTGATATCACCACTTGCACACCCACATATACAGGATTTAAACTGTCATTTAATTTGCCCACTATTAAGGCTCATGTACTTGCTCAGCAATGGAAAAAAATTCTGAGGGCTGGGACAGATGAATAAATTCCATCTAGTACTATTTTACCTGCTTTTTATTAACCTGTTTGTTTGTCCCATCCCATCATATAATTTCAGAGTGTTTTAAAATGCCAATGTACCTTTGGAAAGGAGGTTCTGTATAGTACACATCAATTCACTATTATCTAGGCTGTTTATTGAGGTTTAGAATATTTGTATTTCTCCTTCCTTTTAAACTTTATGAACCTGAAAAAGTGACAGGGAATCTGTACACATACGTGATGCAGTTTCACCTACACAGATATAGAAATGTTGTGCTAAATTAAAAAAATATATAAATCTCTATGAAATTTGCTTCAGAAATGTTTTTAATACGAGAATGTATAATATTATCAAAAAGGATGACTGCTTGCAACATCTATATCTTTAGTAATAGAACACATGATTTACCACAGGTGCCGTTTTGTGGCAAAGTGAAAGCTGGTATTGGATATCCAGTACCATAAAATCGTAGAATCATAGAATAGCTAATAGTTAATAGCTATCCTTCAATATTCCTTATTCTATGTGGCAAGAAAGTGAGCTGTAGAAAAGAAAAAAAAGTACAGTTATTAATTCAGTCTTTGGTTGTGTTTTAATGAAAAATATGTTGCATAGTAGTCCTGGGAGCCTCAGTGATATAAGTAGTATTTCACACCACAAAGACACTAGAGAATCTACTGAATCTTGAACCAATTATGTCATTTTTCTCTAAGACAAACTGGGCAAGTTCCATTTGCTATCACTAGCTTGTAAAACACCAATCTTACATGGAGATGAAGAGCAAACTGTGGTCTCCTAAATGAAATGTGCTACTAGGGATAGGAAAAGTGGTCTTTCTGTTTATGCCTTCCCAGGGCAAGCAGCTTTTGGAGATCCTGAAAAATGATGGTGCAGGGCCTAGCTTACACACAGGGTTTCCTTAGCAGTTCCCATTTCATGCTTTTTGTTATGTTTTTGATGTCTGAATGGCAGCTGAAGTACAGTTCAGCCTCTGTGAAAATGCAGTATGAGCTGGCTGATACAGAGATCAGAATGTTAAAAAAATGCTTGCAGTAGAAGATCAAGGATTTTCCAGTCACTTAGTGACAGAATGGTTGAGGCTGGAAGGGATCTCTGAAGCCCATCATGCCCAAGCCCCCTGCTCGACCAGGGCCTCCTAGAGCCAGCTGCCCAATACTGTCTTCAGATGGCTTTTGAGTATCTCAAAGGAAGAGAGTCCATCACCTCCCTTGGCAACCAATGCCAGTGCTCGGTTACGCTCACTGTGAAAAACTGCTTCCTGGTGTTCAGAAGGAACTTCCTATGTTTCAGTCCAAGCCAAGCTCATATCTAGAATCCATGTCAGGTTTTCTGAACTTATTAAAAACCTAGACACTTGGTCCTTTCAGCTGTACTTTGAGAGAAGCTGAAGGACTATTGAGTCTCCCACACTGGGGTGGCATCTTTAAAATAACCTGTTTGCTAGACTATGATAGGTAGGAATAAAACCAAACCTAAGACTTTAAAACAATATGATAAAACTCATAATATTATGTTCTGCAAAAATTGCAGATTTCAAAATATGCATAGGTAAAACTGATTAATCTTAATTGATCCCTCTCACATTTGCCCTCTGCAGTGCAATCCAGGGACTTCAGTTTGCACAGACCTATCTGCGCTAAGAATCCCACATGTCAATAACAGACCTGCTATTGATTCAAAAGGGGTTGTAAAATCTAACCTCTATATTGCTGCTATTGCACTGTGATCAATACCTGAGCTAGCTAAATTAAAGACAGCTAGGTGTAGCTAACTTCAGTATAGTCAGTCATTTGGATTCTACTTTTAAAACATAAAACTTTTAGCTAGGCACAGGGGTGGAAAATTGGAAACATGATTAATACAGAGCAGCACCAGCTAGTACTGCCCCTCCTACAGCTGCTAGTAAGGTAGGAAAGATTGTGGTTCATTATATTGTTTTGACTCTATTTGGTCATGAAAAGGAGTTATAAATGTGCAGTACATTACGATGCTAAAGTGCTGCTCCAAAAAGCAGAGGACCAATCTTAACAGTGTGATGTTCATGGCTTGGTCATACTTAGCATTCATAAAGGCTATGTTTTAAAAGTGCTGCGTGAGTTTATTTTTTAAATAGTGCTAATGAAGCCTGACTGCCTTAGTTTGACTTGCTTGCCAGGAAAAAAAGCTGCAAACTTTTTCTGTGCTCCGTGATGTGTTTGGCTGACAACAGTGAATATGATTTGCACAGTGCAAGTTCATGGACAGAGAGATTATGGGGTGGGGAGGATAACTCATTAAGTTTATTGACAAGTGCTCATAAGTAAGAGTTTTTAAAAAGCTTTTTCTTCTATTTCTATTTCCCTTTTCCAATTCTTCAATTGTAAGATTTTCCTTTTGGGATCAAGTCTTCAGGGAAAAAGTACAATAAATATTTTTGAAGACACTAAAAGATGTTAAACGAATTAAGAAGAAAGAATACATTAAAGAAATTTCCTCCTGGAGATATAAAAGTTGGTACAAGCCAAAACATTATCCATGTTAAAGAAGTAGCCTTTCAAAAGATCGAAATGATTTTCATTCTACAAAGTGCCTAGCATTTTTTGCACCTTTCAATTCCCAAAAGAGTACAAAAAAAAAAAAAAAAAAAGAAAAAATCCATCAGATGCAATTAGATATGGAATTTCTGTCTTTAATTCAAGAGGTGATTGTTTCCTATATCCCTTGTGTCTGTGAGTATATTCTGAAGAAATACTGCTGTTTGCTTACTGGGTACAAACATCCTTCCACCATCCATACTTGGATCTTACCATAGGGGACAATAGAGTAGGTGTCAACAGAATTACTTTCCTTTCTCCCATAACAGCCTGCTTCTCAGTGGATGAAGTTGGAGAAAATCTTTATGTGCTGTGCTAAGCCATCCCTCAGTGGCCTGGTGAAACTGCGAGGCAGCTTAGTATAACACGGAGAGCATTAGTTTAGTAACGCACCGCACATTTTTCACAAGTTTCAACAGGGCTGATGCTTTCTGCAGAGTTCTTAGAAATGCTGTAATTCTAATAAAACAGCCTTTCTAGTATCTTATGGCTGCATTTACACAAACACTGTACTGGTTTTGTAAACCCAAAAAGACAAAAAGATATGTTTCGACAGCCATAGTGGTAGAAAGCCTCCTTACCTGTAGCACATCCTTAGAAAACTATAGTCCACAGAGTCAAATAGCAGGAAGATTATAACATACTTTATTACCCTCTTGAGTAATGTAACTGTAATATTCCACTGCCAGGCATCTTCCACACAATTCTGCCTGATTAAAAGCTAGATCATTTAGTCTCTTTTCTTGTTTTACATTATATTAATATCTACATTAAAATAAAAATCTGCCTGCAAGAAATAATATAAATGTAGCAGAAAATAATGGGTGAAATCTTACCTTGCTTAGGGCAACATTTTTTATACACAGCCCAGGTTAGAAGAAAATAATGTTCCAGCAAATAAAATTTACATCAGCTTCTGCAAGAAAGATATTTGATGCATCTATGTTAGCTGCATTATAATTTTCTTGATTTTCTTGACTGTGTTTAAACTTTCACCTCCTTTTTTTTTTTTTTTTCTTTTTCCTCTTAAAATGAATGCCCAACTTCCTTGGTTTGGATGTCCAGAAGTGTCCCTGTAGAAATGTTTTAAAGCAATTCTGTATGCTTATATAAATGATAACAAGATCTCAGACTATAATACATTCTTTCTGGTCATGTTCTTTCAAAAGGTAAGTAAAGAAATTCTATCAATGAGTAGTAAAGGAATAGTTTCAGCACCATATAACGGATTTATTTTAGGTAATCTGAACAAAATATTGCTAGTTCAAATTATTTTTAAACTCATGGATTTTATTTATAAGACGAAACCTTTTTTAACTGCCAGAATTTTAGTCTTTATTTTCAATATGATGGAAAAAAACCTCATGATATAGAGCTTTCTTCTGGCCTTAAAAAGTCTTGCCACATAGAACTATAACCTTGAAGTCGAAGTAATTTTATGCTAATAGATTATGTATAATCATTACGTAGACATTATTAGAGCTTCTGCAGATTGGCATTTATAGAGTCCAAACTTTTAATGAGTACTTTCATAAATTATATTTTAATTCTCTGTTTTATGAAAATCTATTGCTAAATCACATAGAAAGCTCAATTTCCCTCGATTTACATGTGGCAGTTAAATTAATTTTCTTAAAACAATAAATAATATTTAATTATTGAACAATAGCAACTTTATTAACAGCTAAAACTTACACTTTTGGTTTAAATTATTACCAATAAATTAATGTATTTTAGCTTTCAATTTAATTGAGAACTGTCATAAATTATTTTAAGAAGTATTTAGTCACAATATGATTTTATAAAAAGATATTTTTATGAAGCATGTCCTGGGTTCAGCAGTAGCAGTCATTTTTCTCCTTCTGAATAGCTGGTGCAGTGCTGTGTTCTTGACTTTCAGCCTGAAAACAGTGCTGATAACACTGATATTTTCAGTTGCTGCTCAGAAATGTTTACTCTGACCAAGGACTTTCTAAGTCTTATGCTCAGCCAGGGAGGAGGAGAAGCTGGGAGGAAGCTGAAACAGGACAACTGACCCAAACTAGCCAAAGAAGTATTCCATATCACAGCACACCATGCCTGGTATATAAACTGGGGGCAGTTACCTGGAAAGGCAGGATCGCAGCTTGGGTCGGGCTGGGTATTGGCCAGCGGGTGGTGAGTGGTTGCATTCTCTTCCCCTGTTATTTCCCTTATCATTATTATTATTATTGGTGGTAGCAGTTGTGGTTTTGTGTTATACCTTAGTTACTGGATTGTTCTTATCTGAACCTGTGGGAGTTAAATTCTTTTGATTCTCCTCTCCATCCCTCTGGGACTGGGGAGAGGAAGGTGGGGGGAGTGAGCGAGTGGCTGTGTGGTTCTGGGTTGCTGGCTGGGCTTAAACCACAACAAGCATATTTTTAGATGCAGAATAATTTCCAGCTGTTTGGGATACTGTAAGTATATCATTTAATGTTTATTGCCATGACAGGTTGTCAAGCCTTACATCATGCACAATAGTGCTCCTTTTAATAGTAGTATCTAAGATACTCCGAATGACAAAAATGCTGCAATTTACATCCATTAGCATAAGACACTTAAAAAATTCAGTCACTGCTGTTCATAGAATCATGCCCTTAGGAATAATTTTTAGGGATTAACATCCCCAATATGCTGTTGTCATGTGTGAGTAAAAATTTCTGTTTATATATAAAAAAATATGATTTATCACAGATTAACCACAGTTAAACTAGTTAGGCCCTGGGAATGACAGTTTGGGCTTTTGAGTGTTGTTTGATGTCTCATGAGAGTAAAATTTAAAAGACAACTTGAAGCTTAGGCATGTCTATTTTGAAGACTGCACACCACTTGGAAAAAAAAAAAAAACAGAGAAGAATATTAATATTCAAAACTTCAGGAAACATGACCCATTGCAACTGTGTAACTTAGAAAAGACAGGCATGACTGAGTAATGGTAATGGACTTCAAGTGCAGAAAAGTTGGCTGCAGACAGAAAGGGGTTGAAATGGTCTTCATAATTACCAAGCATAGTACAAGATGCAATGAGATCATATTTCAACAAAGGAGAATTAGTTAAAAGAATAAAAAACTTTCTAGTTGCAGAAACAGGTGTTCAGCAGAATGGACTGCTGAGGCAGGATATAGAATTTGTGTCACTGTAAGGTACTATGAGCAACCTATTTAAATATATAGCTATTTAGGTTACTACACATAATCTTCAAAGGGAGAAAGGAGGGAACTGGTGTCCTGGTGCCTGGTTTTCCTTGGTTCTATGATATAGTTCAAATATATATCAAGAGGCCAGATGGTATGCAGAGCATATAGTCCAGCAGACTGCAGCAGGCACAGGAAAACAGCATATCCTGCATGAAATGCCAATAGCAATGTCCTCCAGCCCTTCATCTTGTGTGTATTTTACAATGAACAGGATGATAGCAAAGAAAACTCTTAGATTCTTCCAGTTCTCAAGGCCTCAGAACACACCTCTGTGTTGTGAATCTACTTAAAGAGAACGGTTTCTGGCATTAGTTGATGGATGAAACAGTAACATGGCAAATGGTCTGTATAACACCAGTGTTTTCAGTTACTGCTTGGCAATGTTTTGGTCTGACCAAGGACTTTCTGAGTCTCATGCTCTGCCAGGGAGGAGGGGAAGCTGGGAGGAAGCAGAGACAGGACACCTGACCCAAACTGGCCAAGGAGGTACACCGTACCACAGAGTGTCATGCCCGGGATGGAAAAACAGAGGGCAGAGACACAGAAAGGTGGGGGTGCGCTGCTTGGTAGGGCTGGGTATTGGTGGTGAGCAACTGTATTCTTTTCCCTTGTATTTCTCTTGTCATTATTATTATTGGTGGCAGCAGTAGTGGTTTGTGTTATCCCTTCGTTACTAAACTGTTCTTATTTTAACCTGTGGGAGTTGCATTCTTTCAGTTCTCCTTCCCATCCCTCCAGGAGTGGGAGGAAGAAACAAGGTGGAATGAGCGAACTGTGTGAGAAGCTTAAACCATGACACTGTTGGTTTTTTGTGTTTTTTTTTTCTAAAATTGATATTTATAACCAGTTTGTTACATTACTAATATAAAAAAAGACAAACCATTACCCAGATTAAAAAAAAAAAAAAAAAGAAAAATAAACCCAGCACACCAGCTCTCATATAAAAATTATACCTATGGCTTTTAGCCAAGGGAGGGTGTGGGAGGGAGGGAATAGCCTGAAAATATTTGTATTGATCAAGTTCTGCTTTGTTGACTCCTTACACTAAATTGTAATCTATTTAACTTGGTTACCTTGTTTTCTTTATTTAGCTAAACATAGCTTGAGTGTAGGCATCATGCAAAACCCATTCAAAATAGCAACTATAAGAAATGAAGTGGGTTCAAAAGATGAAGACGTATTCTCTAGTGACATGTAAAAATCTTGCAGCCTACATCCATAGATAATGTCCTCAAATCTACTCCTTTGTGGAAGGACTTATAAGACTGGTAATATGGTTTTTAAACCATATTACATATTATCATAAAAACCATATTATGCTTTTTAAACATATTACATATTATCAGTTGTTTCAATTACCCGGGCTGCATTGACCTCTCAGTAGATGCGAATGTGAGCTTTTATGACTACTGGATATCTCCAGTGACAGATTGTCTCCATCAGCATAGGAAATGTCCACTGTTTTCTTAATTGTCAGTGGTGACATTTGCTTTTAACTGCAAGCTAAGAAAGATATTCTGTGGCCTTTTACTGTAAGGATACAGGTGAAGCTTTGAATTCTATAATTAGTGCATGCCACCTTGTGTGAAGATAAATTAATACTGAAGTCTGCTTTTACAATATATTTCTGAAAGACAGCAAGTTCTATTAGATTGAGAAGTAATATTATTATAAACCTCCACCCAAAGAGATAGGAGGTTCTTTGGAAGGAAAATTACTGCAGTGGTAATCTGTGTGCAAGAGAGTGGGGCACTGGTTGGTACTATTCACTGTGCTCCACAGTCAATATACTGAGTAAAAAAGAAGTAGGAAAGAGGAAAAGAGGCCAAAAGGTTGCATTACAACAAAGCTTTTTTATATTATATTGGCTGCAAAACAGAGAAATAAATCAGCTACTAACAACAGAAAAGAAAAAAAAAAGTGCCCTTTTGTTTCTCTCTCCAGGTAAAACATGACCCATAGTGAATGTTTATAAATTGCATGCAGCATGTCTCAAAGTGTATGGAAGTTTCTGAAGCCTGGCCATTCTTGCATGCACAGGAGCCCTAAACCTTTTAATATGTAAGAAACTCTATATGTCTGATGTAAATGAAAGAAACAGGCTTGTTTCAAGTGCTGGTTAAACCTAACTTTTGGTGACAAGGCTTTGGTGCTCTGTTAAAAAAAGTGAAGCTTTCCATGGGAACATGCCACTTTCCTTGAAACTTTCTCTGCGGATCTTCACATGTCAGTTCAGCATGAAGCCAGAGAAAAAGGAGCACAGCAGAGGAACAGGCAGACTTGCCCTGGCAGATCTGGTATAAGATTTACATTTGCAGCCTGGATTACAGAGATAAGGGAATTGGTTATATGCCTCCAAGCTTTCTCAACTACTGAGCTATTTATCCACCTGGAAAGAGGATTTATTTTCTGTGCAATTTTATTTTGCTTTTGAAAACATATTTGCCTTAGCTTTTGACTCATTTAGGCAGCGATAAAGGGTGAAGGTTTGTAAACATTTTGGCTGCCTATTCAACATCATCTTTATAGCAAGGCTTTTTTATCCCAGAATCATGTTTCTGAGTGTGCTGGTTTTGGCTGGGATGGAGTTAATCTTCATAGAAACTAGTATGAAGCCATATTTTAGATTTGTGCTGGAAATAGTATTAACACAGAGATGGTTTATTTATCACTGAGAAGTGCTTACCTATAGTCAAGGTGTTTCCTGCTTCTCATGCACCCTACCAGCAACTAGGGTGGGGATGCACAATGACTTTGGAAAGGACACAGCCAGGACAGCTGATCCCAACTTTTTCAGGTTTAGAAGAAATATAGGAAACTTCAGAGAAATTTTAATGTTTCTCTTGCTTAACTTACTTTATATCAATAACTGGCTTATTAACTGACAATAACTGCTGCACCATCATTCATCATACTAGCATTATTTAATTCTTTGGTGCTTTTAACTTTTGAGCCGCTTATTGATATGAACTGAATATGAACTTCAAGTGACCATCTTTCTGAAATCTTACTCAGTGTAACAGATTTTTCCTTCATGCTGCTGAGGTAGGAACAGTTTAAACAGTGCTTAAGTGCCATGATGAGATTGTTACAATGGTCTGACTGTACCAAATAGTGATTTTTGTTAGATATTTGAGTCCTTCACTATGACTTTGCCTCAGTAAAGAGACAAGAGCTAGTAATTATAGCTGCCTGAACACAGGATAGAGAAAGCACCAGAATTAGATAAGCTTTTGCATACCTAATGCAGGTTTCAGGCACCTAAGTTCAATATGCCATTTTACTTGCAGCCTTACCTTGAAAAAGACTATTTTAGAATTTACCTTTCTTACTTGACTCATTTCAAATTATGCCTCCAAACATACCTAGAGCTGTGCAAAATTTTATATGCCTCACTGATTACAGCTTAGTTTCCTGTAGCTTTCTCCTGTTTGATTTCTCCTGTGCATAATTAGATAACTTCTTTAACATTTCAGCCTTAGCCACAGGGAGGATGGAGGACGATAATTTGGATTTCTCCTTTTCTAATTTGTTACCCATTTTCAGGCTGTGGTTATCACTGAGGCCTCCAGGCACCTTTCAGTTTTGAATAAAATTAACGAGTAGGTTAAAAAATTGCTACGGTTGGCTTGGAAAAAACTCAGAGGAGAAGACAGGCAGATAAACACCCTACACCTGCAGGTAGCCATGTAAGCCACAGAGTCTTTGTCAGTAGCCAAGAAGAGAAGTGAGTTATAACGAAAGATGTTCAATCTGATGTAATTGAATTAAACAGATTAATGACAGGTTTTCAGTCCCTATTCAGACAGATGAAAGTCATATCTACGGAGTTTCTTTTTCTGCTGTGTTTCTTTTTGTTTGCTTTTTTTCTAATTATTTATAAATAAACACTAAGAATTCCTAATCACCAATCAACTATTCAGTGCCATGAAAAATACTAATAATGTGACCATGGGGGAAAAAAAGTCTATGAAAGAAAGAAATTTGTATGATGTTGCCATTTCTGTTCATATTACTGTGTGTACATAGATACTGCAGGAGGAGTTCGAATGAAAAAGGTGACCAACTTCTCTCAAAATGAAACAAGTTGACTTATGGTAGGAAGTTGAATTACAGTAGAAGGGTGGACTGACATCTTTGGCTATGCACATAATGAAAAAATGCTTTAGCAAATATGCTTACAGTTTGATATTGATAAGCATACCAACATTTTTAAGCATATGAACTACAATAAAAGCTTACATGTTTTTTTTCTATTTCTCATAATGTTAATGAAGGGACCTTTGAAGGTCATCTAGTTCCGACCCACTTGCAATGAGCGGGTCTCTGTGCACAAAATCTAAACTATTAAGGATTGAGGTTTTGATTTTTATTTTTTTTTTTTTTACAAAATATAGTGTGTGTATTTGACTTATTCTTAAGCCCAAAATTTAATTTTGATTTGTGTAGCTGGACAATTATGATAAGATGTCCTTCAAAATTTGATTTACCCTATAGGTACTTTATATATTTTATTTCTATTAAACCACAACTATATCACTTGTTATTACTTGCTGGGAGATATTTCTGAGTGAGAGACTAGCTTTGAGTTCTATCCTCTGATTCTATTCAGAAGCCCCAGTGGTTACAAGATATTTTCAGATGGTAAAATCAGCAGGCTTCATATTTAAGCTCTGGAAACAGAAACTCCTTTTCTTGTGTTTTCTCCCTTTTATACTTAAAAAAATTTAGGAATGTGTTGACAAAATATGTACCTGAATCAGTCAGTTTTGGACTGATAAATCATGCACTCACAACTTTGTTTACTCATTCCATTTATAGATGGAATGAAGTATATGCTAGAAAAAAATTACTTTGCCTCCCACATAAACAAAATAAAAAATAGTAAGTTTGAGTGGCTGAATCCCTCTTCTGAGTGGTATGTTAGCTATACTATATCCTTTAAGTTTTCAGACTTTGTATCTTATCTGTAAGGCTTGTGATTAAGAAATAACACATGTGGTTGTTGCGTGAGTTTAATTTTATAAGTAAAATATTTAAATAACATTCATCGTCCTCAATACTATTGCCACCCATCCTTAACAGTCCATGTGACTATTTCAGGTTTTTACTTTGTTGGAAGGGACTTGGGTAATTATCTCACCAATCTTGACATCTAAACCATGAAATTAGTCTAATACACCTGACACAATTGACACATCTTTCTAGCTTGTAGAAGGAGATGAACATAGTCTTTATCTAGCACTGTGGAGGCATAGATACCAATCAAGTTTACAATTCTATCATAGGTGATTGGTGTATGGTGCATGCAATGACACTTAGAAGTGTCTCTCTGTCCTAGGTGATTGCTTGAGAGAGAAGAGATAACTCCTAGTTTGAATGAATCTGATGTATGTTGCTAAATATTTTATGGGTTATCTTTTGCCTCCTTCACATGTTCCATAAAAAACTTTTGTATATAAAGTTTTGGCAAAGTATGTACTCTAAGATTTTAAGTCGATTACTCAATTTTATATGTTCATTTGCTTTCTTAGTCCTTCTTTGCCTTGAAATTAGACAAGTTTCTCAAAAGCCTAATACAAGCAAACAACTTCCAAGTCCTTTTTTTAGAATAAAAAATGTCTATTAGACAGAGAGAAAGACGCAGCTATTAACCTGTCTTCCTTCTTTCCTCCAAACTCTCAGATAATTGGGAGTTAAACACTCTTCAGCAAATAATTTGGAATTATATTATGCCTTCTCACTGAAATCATGCAGGGATAAATAAAATGACATTCCAAATAAATTTAAACTGCCTTCATGTTTAACGAAAAGAAGAGCTTTTAAGTGATGAGATAAAGAAAATGGAAGTTTGGTATGCAATTGAGAGTATTCTTAAGATTAGATACACTGCATATGAGAAATATGCAAAATTCTAATACCAAGCTTCTTAGGCCTGTGCTGAGTGTGACATCTCCACAAATTCCTATTATTATTACTAATCCCAGTTGATCTCACTTACAAATCATATTTTGACAAAATATGATCTGATCGTTTTTCACAGTTATACTGGTCTCATTTTGCTGAGATGTCTATAAATGCACAGATGTAAAGCAAATTAAATGTTTGAGGCAGAATGTTCCATTTCACTTAGTCCAAATTTAACCCATTTAAAATACTTTATATTAGATCTAGCATGAGAACTCCCTACTGTCTGAGTTCAGGTAATATTAATTGGATATTATGCAAAAGCAAATTATCTAAACTTGTCAACTCAGCAAAGATGTCTTTAAAAGAACTTGCATATGCTCTTGTAGTAGAAAATTCTATCAAAGTTACATTTACTTCATAAGTTTGCTGCTGTCTTTAGGAACGTTAATTGTGCAATATTTCTTTATTATATATGTTTATTTTTGCCAGATAAGGAAATTTCTGTCATCAAGCTTATCAATGGACAGTTCTGTCACTGAATGAAACACTAAGCATCCCAGAAATAGTCCCAGAAAACATTCCAAGAAAAAAAAAAAGACAGAAATCAGCTCTCCATCAAAGCTGGATTGTAAACTACTGCATTTTTGCTGTACTACTATTGAGTGTACTGCTTTTGCAGGTGATTAAGAGACACATGCACTCAGGTTGCAAAAATGAAATTGATTTGGGAAAATTAGTTCATTTGCCCACACATTTGGGAATGTTTGGGAAATCTTATTTGACAAAAAATAAATGTAAGCATAAAATCATAGAGTCATAGCATAATTTGGCTGGAAAGGAACCTTTAAAGTTCATATAGTCCAACAGCCTTGCAGTGAGCAGGGACACCTTCAACTAAATCAGGTTTCTCACGTCCTCATCCGACCTAACCTTGAATATTTCCAGGAATGGGGCACCTACCACCTCTCTAGAAAACCTGCTCCAATGTTTCACCACATTTATAGTGAAAAATGTCTTCCTTTTATCAGACTAGATCAGCTTTTTTTTTTTTTTTTTTTTTTTATTTTAAAACAATTAGCTCTACATTTCCTGTAGCTACAAGCTGTACTAAAAAGTCTGGCCCCATCTTTCTTCTTTATAAGACTCTTTCAAGTACTGAAAGGCTGCAGTAAGGCCTCCCCAGAGCTTTCTCTTCTCTAGGCTGAAGAAGCCCAACTCAGCTTCTCTTCATAGTAGAGGTGTTCCATTCCTAATGGGATACACTATTGTACACATTTGGTTATAAGGTGTCCTTAAAATAGTTGCTGATATTACAGAATTTCTACTATGAGCAAAGAATCATAACTTTAGTCAGCCCTTATTCAGAGACTATATCCCAGGAATTCCTCTTATAAAGACATCCCCAGGCATCTGGAAGATTATTTCTTGTCAATTTAAGGAAATCTGTAGCATTGATAAATGTCTAAAGATAGAAGTATCTGAGAGTATTAGGAAAACCAAAATAAAGTGTGTAAGAGAGTTTGTGGGGGAGCAAGGGATTCACTTTGTTGCATAAGTAAAATGAGAACTCTTATACCTGTCCTTAAATTTTGTGGTGAATCAGTCTCTGGTGTCAGGTTTGAACCTATGCGCTTTCCTTCTGTCATGGGTTCAGCAGCAGCAGTCATTTTTCTTTAAGCAGTAGCTGGTGAGTACTCTGTTTTGGATTTTTGGCTTGGGAACAGTGCTGATAACACCAGTGTTTATAGTTATGGCTTGGAGTGTTTAGGCTGG
>JASSUY010005894.1:0-12298 GCA_032466535.1 Forpus xanthops | reverse complement strand
TATGTTGAGGACACCAAAACTGCACACAATATTCCAAGTGAGGTCTCATGAGAGCAGAGTAGAGGGGCAGGATCACCACCCACCTTCTGCTAGTCACACTCCTTTTGATGCAGCCCAGGATACGGTTGGCTTTCTGGGCTGCAAAAGCACACTGAATATACACTATGAAAGACAGAGAAACAAAATACAAATCTTGGAAACTGATTCGAGTCAAAAACCTGGATAGAAAAGAACTGCCAAATAATAAACCAATACAAGGTAGGTTCTTCATCATAGTCCATTTTCCCAACAGCCAGATAAACTCAATTTCCATCACTTAGGTACAGTTCTCAAACAGCTGCCTCTTCATGTTGTGTCTTCCCTCATCTCGTTTGCACACAGATCTCCACTTTTCAGTGAATAGCACTCATTTGCCCAGAAAATGTAATCAAGAAAGTAATTCTTAACTTGCTGTTAACAGTTTGAACATGTAGTGGACTTCACTGTGCAGAGAGGTACCTGGAGAGGCACCTTCATATATACCATTCTTGGTGGATCCAATAGACAACATGCAAAAAAGAAGTCATTATGCCTGTCCCCTATTTATCTATGCATTTGTTTAACCTCAAGAGTCAGCATCTGTTTCTGTATGAGTGCTAAGCCACAGGACAGTGCTAAGGATGCTGCCGTTCAGGCACCTGGCAGCTCCTGAGCATGCTGCAAAGCACCAACCATTGCAAGAAAATACCGTATTCAGTAAATTGATGCGATTTCTCTCATTGCTGTCATCTTTTAAACTATGTTCTAGTGCATTCAAGGCAAATATGTACTGTCTAACTGTAGACTATATACATAGGCAAACTAAGGTGTTTATTTAAATGGGAAACAATATAATTTTCCCTTGCACCATTATATGTACATTACACAGATGCAACACTTGAAAAACACATTTCACACAGATCATCTTTCCTGACACAAGGTTTGTTCAATGAAGAAAGTTGTTTTGGTCCAAATTCCTCCTGTTAATCACTTCTCTAGGTGCCTAAAAGTGGATTAGTGGGCTCTCAAAAAGGTTTGGTGAATAAGAAAGTTGCTTCTTACTGCAGCAGAGGTAGAATCAATCTCTCTTCTCCCCATCTTTTACAGTGAAAGGGTATAATATGGTAACAGCAATATTCCGTAATACATAGGTCACCATGAACACGGCTGCAGTGAGCAAAGCCTACATTACGAGAACTGAAAGACTACATTTAATGATGAGGCATTTTGATAAAAGAGATGAGCTGCTTTTTGCGCTGTAATTTTTTCATTTAATACACCTGTAAGTTCCTTCCTCAGACAGTTGCATTTTTGTTCAGCACTCAGGTGGTACTCTTCGTTCACTAAACATAGCTAGGGAATTTGACACATCTTTATTTAGTTTCTGAAATAAACTGTGTGTGTACAAGTCACCAGTACTGAATAATCATATGATCATGGCTGCTTTCCCCATCTCTGCTTTAACAGACACAATTTCAGCCTTTGAATTCACAATGAACTTTAGTGTCAACTGACAGTTTTCAACTCAAATGATTTAAAGGAATGAATATAACAATCATAGCAAAAACAATGACTATGACAATCCAGAAGCATTCAAGAGCCATTCTCAAAATAACAATCACTGGGAATTCAGGTTTTACCCTACAGTGCCCCAAAACATTAATAATTCTACCAGGTCAAAATTAAGGATCCTCAAGTAACCTTGACTTTGCTCTAATCATGAAGGGGACAACTGGCAATTTTGGGATAAGGTTTTCCTCTTCAGATATAGAGCTAGAAAGATTAACTGAAAACTGTCCTTCAGATCTGGTTATGGACTGACCACAGCAAAGCCCACCCACTGGAGTTTTTAAGCAAAACAATATTTCAGAAGGGATCTGATTCAGAAAGGACAAGTCCATCAGCATGGCTTTCCCTAGCACACTCTGGAACAGAGAAACAAGATGTAGATGCAGACACAGACTGCCCTGAACCGATCTGGGATCCACAGGGTTGGTCTCCACATGCTTCTGAAATATTCAATCTGAATTGTTTACACAGCAAAAAGTACATTCTGGGGTCTGCAAATCATGCTGGGGGCAAAGAAAAATATGAGTTCTAGAGACAATGCTTGCAACTCTAAGGAGAATACCGGTAAAATACTTCAGGGATGACTTCAGAATCATGGGAAATATGCAGGATGAAGCAATGGCTTTCATGTGCAAGTGTAAGTATGATTCAAATGTCCTTAGGCACATAACTCAAGAGTCAGCACAGACCAATATCATGTAGACGAGAGAGATAAGGAGCTCATGAACTGTGGTTTATTGACAGGACATAAAAGATTAACGCAAGAAGCTATAGAGAAAGAAAACAAAAACATAAGTGATGGAACATAACGTTCACACTAAGTCACTCTGCATGCTTTTGGGGAATGAACTGCCAGTTGAGTGTGCAACAGCATTCATGTGATATACCATCCTCTTACTTTTCATGATTTAATCATAGCTGACTGGTGTGCATAGCAGCAATATTTGAGAACAAAGTTTGTTAAAGCAGAAACCAGTTTGCACTTAATTTTAACTGTACAGCAAACCTCAACTTAGGTGCTTCAAAAGCAGACTGACCATGAAATTACTCTGAAGCAAAGTAAAGAGAAACATTCAAAGCATGTATGTCCAACAAAGAGAAAGTTTATACTTCTTGGGGACAGCTAGAACATGCAGATCTGCATCTGAAGATGACAACATCCAAGGCAAAAACCAAGACAACGTCTTGTCCAAAGACAATAAATATACTATTAGAGATGAACCAAGACTAGGTGGAAACAAGCATATTTTTGTCACCTCTCATCTGGACAAGGGCATTTCATCTACTCATCATGAAACCTTCAGGTCCAGGCAAGCCCCAACTTGTGCAGCAGATTGTCTCAGCAATGCAGGCTCCTGCAAGCACCTAAGCCACCACACTTCCTCCAGAACTAACAGCCCCACGTTGTCCCATCATCTTGCAGTCGAGGCCTACAGTGTTTGGCTAATAATTACTTATTTGTTTAATATCCTGTTTGGATATCAAACCCAGAGGCCCACGGGACATGCTGGAAAAGCTGACTCTAAGCTGAGTGGTCTGGAGGTGTTTTGGCTGTGCAAGGTGACTGTAGGCATGCATGATGCCTGCTGCGCTGGGGCTCAGCTGGTGACAAACACCAAAGAGCCGTCCACCCATGGAAATCCTGTTCCAACGACAGCTCCCCACCGGTACATCTGTGCATGTGCCAACACCCGCTCTTTATTCAATTCCCTCTGATAGTTTATTTTGGCCACCAACCAAATCCCCACGCGCTGTAGTCTCAAGCCAGGAATCTGCAAGGGCAGCAGGGGAACAGCGCAGGGGTTGATGGCACAGCCATACTGATACCAACCTGAGAGCAGGAAAACCAGCATTGCCGCCAAGTTGGCCTGGTTCCTCATCACTTCAGGAGGGTTCTGCAGCGATTGCATCCTGTGAGAACGAAGCGACCTCCTTCATCTCGCTGAGGGATGTACGTGACATCTGTAGGTGCTGTGGTTTGCATGCTGTGGTTGCAGGCAGGCAGGCATGGAAACAGGCTCAGGTTTTTGCTTGTGTAGCTGTGTGTACCAGTGTGCATCCTTTGGCTTTGAAGAGCCATCAGTGCAAACCACCACACATTAGTGTGTAAAGCGCACTGCTGAGTTTGCTTTATCACCACGGACTGATTGCTACTATAAACAATTCCCATAAAATGAGATACATTGCTGTAATAAAGGAAACAATCTTTACCAAGATACCTAGACCTTTATTTTCAATATATATCTTCAAGACAATTAACTAATATTAGAGCACTAATTTTCCTTTGGCCTCCATGACTTCAGAAGGTATGGTTAGGCTTCTAGTTTATGCAGTTGAGATATAATGCTTCAAATCTTCTTGCCCTGAATGGGGATAGAGGTACTGCTATCTGCAATGAAACCAAAGCTCAGAGGTCCATCAGCCCAAACCCTCTTTATAAGAGGGTAACACTGGGTGGCAAGACACTCCCCAGTCAAAGCCAGCAACACGAAGCTCATCACCACAACCACTAAGAGCATGCAGCATGAACGATGCAAACAGTAACCATTTTAACACAGAGATCCAATGGAAGTTCATTAAATACTCAGCTTGATGCCACACAAAGTGGCTTCACCCCAGATGACACTAGGGCACTGCCCCTTATTTACACCACTATTGGTCACAAATCAGCCCTCACTACAAGACAAAAACTCTTATCATGATGAAGAGAGATATCCAGAGGAGCACGCTGCACAGGAGCAGTGGGGATGGGAAGAGAAGATTTGATTCCATGGAGAACGTATGCCTTGGGTCTGAGGAGGTCCAAGGATCTTCTTACAGCAAGCATAAGCCCCCCATAGCACACTTCCATAATGAGCTGGTATCCAGGACTCTCACTTCCTGTTGTAGTCTGCTATGGATGAAATCTGGCCTCCAAAAAAGCTCATAGACCTATGCGTATCTCAATGTATCCCTCTGCAAAACTGGTGATGCCGCAAAACATTACTTGTTCCTGTAATGTCTACAAAGCATTCTGAGAAGCACTATGCTACAAAAACAGCCATCGTCATCCCCTGCAGGTTTATCAAAAAACAATTCTTCAAAGAAACAATGAAAATGGGAAATGGGAGGTTCATGGTGACTTACTTATACAGGCAGACAACTGGGCCCTGGTAGCTGAAGGGCGCATGCTCTGCTCCCTTGAAAGGTACATTTCAAAGACAACTCTGCTACGGTGAGGTGAAAATGAAGTACTCTAAAAAAACCTACTCCCTTCACCCAGCACCGTGGACTTTAATAAACCTGGATGTCTAATCTTTCAATTCTTAAAACTGTGCCTGTACAAATAATAATCATTTAAAAAAAAGAGCTAAAGAAAAAGGCAAGGAGGAAAGTACACTTTGTATTCATTAAAGAGCTCGCTGAACTTCACAGCCTACCTGGGAAAGTCATAGCTTCTAGATATTTCATTATCAGGAAATCCAAATGTCAAAAAATCCTGAAACTGGCTTAAAAATAAATACATTTTTATGAGTAAAACTGGAGTTCTTTCACTTGATGCTTTATTTCCATGTCTTTCAACACACACTCTGCTCTAGTCATGTTGTCAAACTTATCTCTTCAAACAAGAAAAACAGAAATTACATTTTCCTTCATGTCAGAGGAAAAGTTCTCAAGAAAACCCAGCATTCCCGAGAGCTTTAGGAAAGCCATCAAACAGACAGCGACCTTTACTGATCACATCAGCCATGGTTCTTAACTGGATCCTCATCAGTATCCCAGCCATTCAGAGATTTTTAGTAGCACCTTCCCTTGATTTACAGGCAATAAATCTACTAAAGCCTTCTCTTTTTCTTTCATCTTTTTTTTGGGGGGAAGGGAGGAGAAGGGAAGCAAGACATAAAGATAAAAAAAAATGCCAAAGAAAAGCTTACGGCATTTGCTAGGGAAAGAGAAGACAGTGACAGTAGTCCAGCAAACTAGGAAAAAGAATCTGTACTGACAGAGTTTATAAAAATAGGAAATAATACAAATATAATTCATGCAACAATCCCAGAACAAGAGATCATTTTTTGTAAGCCGTCCTTGTGACCTTATTATTGTTTCTTAATTGTTCCAACATTGAGCTTTACTGGTATTAACACACAGAAACCCCTGCAGGCTTAGGGACAGAGGCACAGCCACCAGGGCTGGAGGCCAAGGGTTAAAACATGGTCTCATAACCTCTCGCTGCTGGAGCTTGCTGGTGGGACTGCTGAGCACAAGTGCTCTGCAGAATGATAAAACCCTTATCAAGGTCATGCTTTGGATGCAAACATGCTGCAAGGAACTTAATAGAAAATAATGATTAGTGATTTCACATCTAGTATACAGCATCATGATTTCAAAATTGGGGTTTAGATATCACAGCATTTCATTGGTTTCAGCTTTTTCTAAAGATTTGAAAAGCACTACTCTCTCATTCTTAAGAATAAATGCCAAGGGACAGTGATAAATGACTTTAACCCAACCACTGATTTAGCAGAATATTTTTAACCAAATGAAGCCCATAGGAAACAGGGTTCAGACAATGCAAAGCCCATACCAATTTTATCGTCAGCACAATAAAGATCAAAGACATCAGGACTTTTATTTGCCAACTCATCTGCTTTTTGTTGTTTTAAAACCATACCATAAAAATAATGTACCAGATTAAGCTCTCCATCACTACAGTGAAAAATGAGGAGTAACATCAACAGAGTCACTGATACTACCACTGAGCAAAACACTCAGGAAAATCCAGTTATCCCTGTCTTTCTTTTCTAGGTATAACTACATCTTAGTAGCAGTTTGCTAATCAATCGGTTCCAAAATCCCAACGGGAAGCACTGGAGCAGCCCGGAAGGTGCACAGTCCGTCCAAACAAGACCTCTTGCTCTATGGCAGAACACACTTATCTCTGCAAAGCCTTTGTTTAGCCACCACAGCTGAAAACACATGTGGACGACAAGCATTTACAAGCAATTCAACCTAAAATTCATCATGGGGTTTGTTAGCCTTTGCTGGAAACAACATTTGGCAGCCATACCCAGCCCCTGCAGCCTCCACAACGGGCACTCCTGATAACACCCAAAAGAAACTGGCAATATTTTCCATGGCAAGCCTTAAAGCAGTTTGCTGGTATTTTTTTTTTCTCAGAGGTGCTTTTCTCTGTCATTTTATGTAAACTTTGCATCAAGTTCAGTAAACTCTTGTTTCATGAGCTCATTTTAATAAAAAAAAAAGGGGGAAAGAAAAATTATCCATGAAAATATGAAAAAAGGGAGTGAATAATTTGACCTGAAAGCTCATGTGTTGACCAGATTTTCACTGTAGGACTAATCACTGAAGAAAGCACCAAATGGCAAAATTCACTCATCATAAACTTCAGAGATTTCAAGAAAGCACTTGACAGACTCCATCACTATTCACTCTGGAACATCTTGAAGTGTTAGACTTGGCAACAAAAATAATGACATCATCAAGCTTTTATACCAAGCTGCAGCTTGAATACTTAAAGCAAATGCAGATTGAAGTACAGGGTTCAACATAAAGGCTGGTGTCTGATCAGCAAGAATTCACTCACTTCTGTAGCTGGGCACTGCAATTGACTTCTCTGGGAAAACCAATATAAAAGTAACAATATACGGTTTAGCAAAAGTCCCCTTCAAAATTCAGCCATTGCTGATGTCCCCAAGTCTTCCAAGTGTACCCCTCCCAAAACACAAGACTGACAAAGGCCAACAGTTGGATCCAGCACTGGAGGAAGATGGAGTTAGCAGCCTATTATGGAGGAAAAAATGTACTTAAAACATAATTTCCATTTTAGCAGAAATGATGCAGTTTATACAGTAATTGTCTGTAAATTACAGTCAACTGGGATAATTTTCACCAACTGAAAAGAAGATATATGCGCTTATCATCTTAAATAGGTTTGCCCATTAAAAATATTATCTACAGCTCAAACTCTTGCAGACTACAAGTCTTCAACTCAGAATATTACTCGTCTGTATATCAAGGCAGGAAAGCTATAAATCCATGAAGGGTATAGATAGACAAACACTGTTAGAAGTAAACGTATCAGAAAATCCCGGGTATAGCACAAAATGAGTTGATGAGAGATGTAAGGATTTACTCCAAAGCTGTATGTTATCTGTAGGGCTACCCAGAAAAAGGTGTGGAAGCATTTGGAAAACATGGTAGGGATGCAACTTGACCCGAAGAAGATAGGAGGAAAAAAAACTGGAAAGAGTGGAGATAACAGTGGAAGTTTTGGAAGCACAAGTGGCTTTTTGGAGTAGTTTTTGCCTCTTCTTCAGCTACACAGGCAGCTGAAAAGCAGCACCATTAGATCCTGGCTGCAGCAATACATACACCAAGAGGCAGAAATTTTGCTTGTGTAACAGCATCTAGACTCTGGGCTTCTTGCTGGTTAGGCTTTACCAGCTGGAGCAGGCAATTCGCTACTGACAGCCACACCAGCAGGACTCCACAGCACCAAAACAGCTTCAGCCTGTGCTATGCCTTGTCTCCAGAAAGTGCTGGCTGCTGCCATGCTCTCCCACATGCAAAAATACAGTACCCTTGGAAATTATATTCATAGCAAAACTGCCCACAACCAAGCACTTGGGGGATGAGCAATAAATCAGTCCCCTCATATAACTGACCTTCACTCAACTAAAGCTTTTAAAGAGCTGTATTACAGAACTGGTGGATACTTAAAAGACATAGCTTAAGAGAAAAGGGACTTACTAACTAGAAATGAGATGTGATGTGAAGGGATTCCGGCTTTCTGTTGTTACAATTTTAATGTTCCTATAAACGTTTTACATACACAAACTATCTGTCTTTATTGTAAGGTTGTAAACTATGAAGGCCAATTTTGAAAAAGGAGTGAATGTTTAAAGCAATGTAAGTCCCCTTAGATGGCAAAGGCAGTCTATACCTTATAATATACTGTAATGCCTAGCAATCCACTAGTATTTAAGTGACCAGAGTGAGCACAACCTGGACTAAAATTAAACCTCACAGCCCACTATTACACAGTTGACAAAAATTGCACAAATTTTAACATATGCACTAAATAAATACCAAAGAATCCTTTAAAAAAAAAAAATAAATCAAAAAATACAGTCAAGAAAATGAGTGGATTCACCAATATATAGGTAACTAAATACAGAGAGAAATTATTACTTGTTGGTTGATAATTCACTTAAATTACAAACTATTCCACACGAGTCGATCAGAAAATGTAATTTTTTGGAACAGCTTAGTTAACTGTATGCCGAAACCACACCAAAGGAAAGTTAAAGTCACAAAGTCAAGTATTCTAAAATTAGGGATTGCCAGATTAAATTTACTGCTGCACTTGTAATTTTGTTCTGTTATACACATGCACTACCACACATGGTTTTATTTCACTGCTAAGTTGGTTTCTCTACCAAACTGACAGAGATCTGGAAAACTGGAAGGAAAGCAGAAATAACAGAAGATTACAGTGATTAGTCCCTGATTCTAGAAAGAAACAATAACAAGGAAAGAAAACTAAACCCAAACACCCGCTGCGTTTCCTTGTCCTCCTGTCACTGAGATGGATGGCTTCACATCTATGTGTTGCCAGTGTACAGTCAGCCACCTTTTCTCTGGCTGAACATCTACATAGCAGTACCTTCTCCTGAGAGGAGAAAAGATGACCCAGTTTTTCCATCTGTATCAGGTAATATTCCAGAGAATATGGAAACACAGGACTAATCTCCTTTTGTGAAATACTGCTCTGGAATGTCAGAGTTTTGTTTACATTAAGTAGGACAGTTGAACACCCAGTAAAGCCCAAAAAGGAAGTATCTGAAACTACATCTCGCCCTTTCTTTGCTCAGCTTTAAAACGATAACTCCTCATTAGAGCAACATCTCGTTAAATAGCCCATCTGGGCCATTGGGCAGGGTTTTTTCTGTAACAGGCAGCACAAAATCCCAGAGAACTCAGGATGGTTGATGACCAAGAGCTTCTTCTTTGCTGCACAGAGCAAAGATTTGCCTGGTGTCTCTAAGGACCCTGATAGCAAGAAGGTTGGGAGCCTTCAGTTTGCTCTCTCCATCACTAAACCTCCAGGGGCAAGTGCTGCTCTCCAATATCACCATGATTAGCACTGTCTGACAGCTATAAATTCATTTTGAATCACCTGTCTCAGCCCTACTGCTAAAACCCTCTGGAGAGTCTTGCTTATTCCTAACCCCAGGTTAAAATCTTTGCATTATTGCAAGTTATTAAGAGGAGCTGTACAAAGCACAAAGAGCACACATTTTAAGGGTGAGGTTCACCAACAGCACAGGGTGATGAACATTACGGCACTGCTGCAGTAATTTTTTAACACATGAAGAACTGTCCATAAACCCAAAATCTCATCTTTATTTGAGGCCAGAAGCAGGGGTGACTGAATCTAGACTGATATGTGCCTTCAATGGCAATTCTTCAGTCTTTTAATGGTTCTCTCTGACTTTCCCATGTGATCAGTAGCATAAACTTCACCTCAGTGAAACAACTGATGAACAACTCACGAAAATGTGAGAAGGTGCAAGACAAGAAACAAAATGTCATAATGGAATTTCCTTCCTCAAATGTCACTAACACAGAAAACAAGGTCCCAATCACAGTCCCAAAGGTGACAGATATATTACACTGCCTTTCTGATCATTTTCCATGCATTTCCATGTGTAGCGGAAAGCTCAGGCATCTTCAGCCAATACCAGAAACTGATCAAGTGAAAATTTAAGGTTTCATAACCTTATGATGGTAAATGCTTCCAGAGCAAAATGAGGTAGATTAAACACTGCTTACACCACAATAGCCCCCTTATGGATGTTTTTGGAACATGAATGTAGTAAACAAACAGCCTGATTGTCAGAAAACTGTTGATTTCAAGGCCTGGGGTAAAAGAAAAAAGCCAGGTGCTGCTGCAATGTGGATGGGGACATCAAAAAAGCCAAACCTGACATCAACAGCTTTGAAAATAGGAACAAAACAACACCTTTCTTAAGCAGACAAGGAACATAACTTAGATTTCAGCTTGAAATTCAAAGCATCTTAATAAAGCAGCACGCACACATGAAAAAGCAATTTTAAACCTCAGAAAGCATCGCTTTGAAAACTCTATTTTGTTTTCTAGATGACACACTTTGACCTGCATGTTTTATACTACCTTACTTTCTTCTGCTGTTTTCTATTTCATTCAGAGAGAACAAAAAGGAACATGAGCTGGAGATAACTGCCCCCATCTCTGGTCTTTTTTGCACCTTCGACAGTGTGCAAGACTGAATACTCCATATGTTTTTTATCCTTCCCTGTCTGAGACCAGCGAGACGCATATCCTCTCCTGTTTCCAGCTGTGCCTCCAACAACCCAACCACACCAGCCTCTCTACATCTGCTTAAAGCAGCTCTGTGACTGGAGATGGAGTTGCCCAGCGAGGCACATGGCCAGGCTCTCACCAGAGTGGGACAGGGAGCAGGCAGATGAGCCAGGCAATTGATAGCTCTGCAGGCATCTGTTATTTTTGGCAAGGTACACCAGGGCAGCTGGTGCAGGGAAAAGACCTCTGCTGATGCCTTGACCCTCTCAGTAGGTAGTCACCATGCTGGCTGTGACTGCCTGTGTTTGTTGGTCCAAGACCATTTCCTCTTGACTGCATGTGGCATTGCACCAGGGATGCAGTTGGCCTGTGTTACCTGCACTTCCTCAACATCCAAAGAGCAAGCTACCCAGAAGTGCAAAATGCTGCAAGTGAGGCCAAATCCTCCAAGTTGAGCAGTGTTTTTCTCGGCTTACAGAAGGACTGAGGAGGTCATTCATTAGCTGCAGCCTTCACCCATTAGCTTTGTAATCTGCAAAGGCAAAATACTGCTGAGCAATCACATTAGCAGGAAGTCTTAATGAGGGTAAATGCCAGGAGTATGCCTCAAGAAAACCAATTTCCTCGCTTAATTTGGAGAAGGTGAACCTGAGAAAAAAATACTGCAGCTATACTCACTCCATTGTACAAACTCAGGGGAGATGGAGGAAGCTGGTTTCAAACTCGGGGCTACTTCTTTTAAAAGGAGACTTCACCCTTTTTTCTGCAGATGAGGTTTATCCATCCCTCAAATGAAGATCAGGGAAAGGAGAGGTGTGCTACAGGCACAATCCAATACTAGACACCCTCCTAGAGCAGCTGTGCAATAGGAACATCTGTCTACTGCACAGCTAGAAATGCAGCTTAACAAAAGTGGGCTTTTCCTAACACTTAGACAATCTCAATTGACTAAAGAACAATTTTACAATTAAACTCCTCTTTCTTCCCCTTGTCCACCTTAAGCAAAATAATTATCCTGACAACAGAAAAAATTTGCCTTTATGCCCACACTTGCATGGGTCTTCTGCTAGCACAGGTATCCCTGAGGTAACAGTGTCTGGGAGACACAGAGATTCAGAGCAGCCCTGTAAAGAAGGACTTGGGGGTGCTGGTTGATGAGAAAATGAACACGAGCCAGCTGCAGTGTCTGCTTGTAGCCCAGAAAGCCAACCGTATCCTGGGCGGCATTAAAAGGAGCGTGACCAGCAGGTCCAGGGAGGTGATCCTGCCCCTCTACTCTGCTCTCGTTAGACCTCACTTGGAGTATTTTGTGCAGTTCTGGTGTCCTCAACATAAAAAGGACATGGAACTGTTGGAACAAGTCCA
>JASSUY010005893.1:0-25259 GCA_032466535.1 Forpus xanthops | reverse complement strand
AGGCCAGGTTGGACATAGCCTTGGGTGACATGGTTTAGTGGGAGGTGTCCCTGCCCATGGCAGGGGGGTTGGAACTGCATGATCTAAAGGTCCTTTCCAACCCTAATTATTCTATGATTCTATGATTCTAACATATAGGGGATATTAGAAGCATAGAATACCACAAGATACAGAGACATCTGCTGAAAAATACCTCATTGAGAACTTCAAGGGAAAACAAAATCGAAGAAATCGAGATGAAAGAAAACAAGGATTTATATATATATATATATATATATATATATTAGCTGGCACAATACTTTTATTGTGTTTCAATATATATATAAAGACTGGCGGATTTATGCAAGCAAAGGGTGGATAAGAGATCCCCTGGAGATCCTCTTCTCTCTGATATTATTCCATGGAAAGGAAGCAAGTACATTACAGAATGAAGTGTGAGTGGCAAATCCCTACTATGAAAACATCTTCCTAGGTCCTTGAATAACTTACAACAATTAATGCAATGGTCAATACAGGAAAAAAAATCTGCAATACTCAAAGTTTCTATGAATTCAGAAGCTTTAATAATTTTACATATTAAGTTATTTTTTCTGCATTAAGGCAACCTTTCAGGATTAAAAAGAAGATGTTAGAGTGTCATATTATCAAATGGATTATTTTAACTTTCTTTCAAACACGGTACCAGGCAGAGACCTGACATACATGGCTTCAAGGGAAGGAAGTGAAGTTAGAAGCAGCTATTTATTTCTCCCTTATATTTCACTTTATTCTAGAAGACAGCCTGAAATCTAAGGGATTATAAATGCAAAACTAATGCCTATTTTTGGGGTCTCTAATAGAAGTGTCAGAAAAAGGTGATGATACTAAACCACACACCTTCTGCAGTCTCATACAAGTGTTCTTTGCATTCATGTCTGTGACGATGCCTTAATTCAGAATGGCTTTGGGTACATTTTTTCTCAAAATCTAAAATAAATACCAAGACAAGCTGGTAAGATTCAAAACAATCCTCCCTGAGCAATGATCCTACATCAAGGCACTAAAATAACATCATCAAACAATAGTTATTAAAGAAAATAGGCAGAAAGCAGTCCTGTCATTAAAACTTGGGAGGACCAAAACTATCACCATTGATAGCTGCAGTGCCCAGGAGATGACAAAGGTGTACATAAGAGCTCATGCAACTGTGAATGTGTCTAACACCTCAGATTTCCCCAAACCTAGCAGTACATAAGCCAAACCTAGGCAATAAACCCTGCCTTAGGATACAAAATGTGGTGTGTCTTTGTGTATGTTCATATTTATACATACACTTACCATAAATTCTAGGCTAAAAAACCTACCTGGCAGTGAGGTTCCACCGCACGTGGTGCTGTGTTAAAATACTTACCTCAGCTATATTATAATATTTACAAGGATGCTATTAAGGTTGACTGCTTGGTAAAGCAAACCTGATAGATCCAGCGAGGAGTTTATAAAAATCCTTAACCGACAGAAATTTATTCCTTGGTTTATTCTCTTGCATACACTGCATACCTGAATATTCGGATACATTCAAATTCAGCAATAGAAAGATCCAAATCATGCACTACACTCTTCTGAAAAGCCAAAGCATCTTTTTCTTTTCAGGTTCATAAAAACTCTGGTCCCACGGGCTCCAGAAGGGCAACTTAGGCACCAACGTTAAATGTGCCCTTCAATACTGTGTGAGAATAGAGGCAGTGACCGGGACATTGAAGCACGCTCTTCCCACGGCATTTTACTTTTCCCAATTTTGTTACCTTGAGAGTCAATCAGTGAATGAAGTGATTTTCCTCTCAGGATCTGGACTTATTTTTAAAACATAGTTAATGGGACATAATGCAGTATCAGATCTCACACTCGACAGAAAAATAAACTTCAACTGAACATGCTCTACTTTAAAGAACGCATAAGGGTAACTAGAGCAAAAACAAAGCAGCTCTGTTCTACAATGTAATCTCAGGTCTGCTCTAAGAAAACATTAGCAAATCAAGATATATTTAGTAAAAATTAAGGTGCCACTATATGTCTGATTTATTCAGCACCTCATAGGAACTGAAAAGAAAGACTTTTACGTTCATCTCTGCTTTTGTGCTTCCTGAAATGTTAGCAACCATGGCTACCAGACGTCAGTAGGCTCTCATTTTCATCACCAAGACATACAAAAATGTAATATACTCCCATTAAACTTGCTCTTAGTAATTTTTCCTTCCCCCAAAGGAAGCTCCACATACTTGGTATCAGCTGTAACAACAGAAAGGTGCTGCTGCATATCCTACTCATTTTACCAAAGAATTAGTGAAACCACCACTTCTTAACACACAGGGTAGAGCAAAATTAGGAGTTTCAGTGGTAAAAATTGGGCAGCAGTCATACCTTAAGCCATTGATCTTAAGATTTGGGCCAACACAGTCTATGAAAAGAAAGATGAAGCCCCTTTTCTTCAGTGCTCAATTTGTTTGGAGACTAATGAACAAACAAATGTAACCCCAGTGAGATTCAAAGGGTGGCTGTACATGCTGGGAGATGAACTTTGATCATCCTCATACACATCCTGGTTTTCCCACATCAGACCAGAGCAGTGTTTGTGGGATAACAGGCTGTCTCTATCCTCTCCTCCCTTCTCCCAGAATAAGTGTCTGCAGCAGCTTAATTATCAAGTTACAAACAAACATATTCAGCTTGGTGCATACATTCAATTACAGATAATGAGCTCTAGACAAAAGCTATTGAACTATAACTGATACTCTACGAGCCGGTACACAACAAGCAATGATTAAATGATACAGACTAGGGAGAAAACAAGACATTTTTATTCTTCCTTTGAAAAGCATGCACAACAAGGAGATTTTCTGGGGAAAATCTGGCAAAGTGGTAATTGTCAATACCTATTTTTTTTCTCTAGTCTCATCCATTTTTCATAATATTGCAGTATAAGTTCAAGTAATACTCAGTGTTCAGACTGTTGCTTGAGTAACATGTTTGCAATTAAAAGCTTATAGTTTTTGCTGAAAGTTGAAGCTTTTATACCATAACGATGTACCACAATAAACTACAATCTTGCAAATAAAAGCTAAGTCAAAGCGAAGCCCGAAGGCACAGTTTGGTAACCGGTAATTTGAAAAGTGATAAACCAAATTACTTCCAAATATCAGAAAGTCAGGAAATTCAGACTTAGGGTTTACATTAAAGGAAATGAAAACATCAAAAGTACAGACAAGGGAGAAATGAAGTCAGTGGAAAACTCTGACGTCTGTCCAATGTGTTGGGCACAGTCAGGAGCTGCACAGATTAATCTTCTCCAGCTTCAAGACAATTTACAAATTGCACATGTAATGCTTTGAGCACATTATGGCTATGAAAAGGTTTTGCTCTCTAGTTTGTGACATAAAAAAGTGGGTTTTACATTACCTTTTTTCCTTATAAACTGAGCTTTCATTTGCAATGGCATAAGGATTCATGGGCTCTTTGTGCAAACCTTATCAGAAATACAGTTTCTTTATCTCCTCAAATACCACCATCGCAATGTTCTATCCTAAAGGTTTGCTGTAATCCTTCATCCTGGATTTAGTTTATTCAGATTCTAAATACAAACCAATCTGGAAATGTTAACAACTGCTTCTTTTTGGTATCTGCCCAGTGGTTGCAAGCTTATAATAATTTTTCATTTTGGTCACATCAGTTCAGACTGTGTTCTCCTGATAGCACAAAATTAAAATCTCAAGTGCTGCCTCCCACTTCCAGCATAGCAAAACCAGGAGCTCAGACAAGCAGAATGATTACAGATCACAGAGGGCTTTTGCAAGAGGTATTTCACTTTGCTACCTATTGCTAGAGGAAAATTGATTTCTCTAACCACAACCTGTGGCTAGCTTTCAAAAGGCCACCGCAATGACCTGCAAGCATCCCAGTCAGCCCGCGGTGGGCCAGGCGGGAGCAGGCAGCCCTGAACAATGGATGGCATTCACCCTTCAAAGTATACGTCTTCCGAATCAACAGGATGCCGATGATATGCTAGAGTTAAAAGTGGAAAGTTTTCATCCCTTTTAGGGTAAGTGTGAAAATGTGTGGCCCACCAACAGCCAAGGAAAGTTGAACTAATACAAACTTAATTTTCTAGCAATCCTAGTATACGTTACACTGACAAAAACCAGCTGCTTTCTCATAGGTATAATCCGGATGTCAGATAGCCCCAGAATCTCTGAAAATACTGCTACTTGAAAATAACTGTTTCAACCAGTTGTCAGTACATCCATGTACAACTGTGCTGCATCTCCTCTTGGAGCCATCACACTGCTTTCAAGGGGGTCAAGGCCAGACTTGACTTTTGTCCCCATCCTGACTTTTACAAGTAATTACTAGAGTTGTACCTGGAAGTGGTCACAGCACCAAGCCTGTCAAGAGCTCAAGGAGCATCTGGATGATGCTCTAAGTTATATTGTTTAGTTTTTATGTAGTCCTGTTAGGAGCAGAGAGTTGGGCTTGAAGATCCTTATGGGTCCCTTCCAACTTGAGATATTCTATAACATGACTTGAGGTATTCTATGACTATTCTTGAGATATCTTCTCATATGGATTAGTGGTGAACTTGGCAGCCCTGGGGTAAAAGCAGGATTTGATGATCTTAAAGGTCTTTTTCAACTTAGTTGACTCTATGATTCCATACAGCCCTTCTTCTGCTATGGAAGACTCTAAAACTGGCAACTGATGCCATTGTCCAGGTCTTACTATGGGGATCAGCAAATATTTCTTGGAAGATGCAGTCTGGTTACTTACAGTGAGAAAAACTGGGCTAGAGAGTAAAATCAGGTCAAGAGAAAGCAGTTTCGTGTGACAAAAAAAGTTGACTTTGCTTTATGCTAATGTACTAGCCATTTGTCACTCTGTGGCTGAAAAAAAAAAACAGCCCTGGAGAGAACATATTAAGAAGAAAATAAATCTCATATTTTAAATTATTTTTTGAAATGAGTGATAGACTACTCAAACTCCTTTTCCAATTTCACAGAATGAGCAGGGACACCTTCCACTAGAGTAGGTTGCTCCAAGCCAGCACACTGCCAGCAATGGGACAGTCAGAGCTTCTCTGGGTACCCTGTGCCACTGTCTTACCACCCTGTTAGTGAAGGACTTCCTTATATCTCACCTAAATCTCCCCTCTGACATGCTAAAGCTATTCCTCCTCACTCTGTCCCTACAAACCCTTGTCCTAAGCCCCTCTCTAGGTTTCTTGCAGCCCCTTTAGGCACTGGAGCTGCTCAAAGGTCTGCCTTTCAGGAGCCTTCTCTTCTCCAGGCTGACCCAGCCCAGCTCTCTCAGCCTGGCTCCAGAGCAGAGCTGCCCCAACTCTCACAGCATCTTTGTGGCCTCCTCTGGACTTGCTCCAATAGCTCCACATTCTTCTTGTGTTGCTGCTCCAGAGCTGCAGTGGGGGTCTCATGAGGTGAGAGTAGAGGGTGAGATTCCCCTCCCTTGACCTGCCACTCACATTTTCTTTGATGTAGCCCAGGACATGGGTGGTTTCTGGGCTGCAAGTGCACACTGAAGCCAGGTCATGTATAATTTCTCATCACCCAACACCCTCAAGTCCTTCTCAGGGCTGCTCCATCCAGTCTCTGTCCAGCCTCTATTTGTGCTTGGGATTGTTGTGACCCAGGTACAAGACCTTGCACTTGGCTTTGTTAAACTTCAAGAGGTTTGCATAAGCCTGCCTCACAAGACTTTCAAAGTATCTCTGGATGGCCTTTGATATGACTACCATTTGCAAGGATGAGCTTTGAATTTATTTTCTCAGTTCTTTTGTAATATAGGACCTGACTTGTTTCTTCAAATGATCATGTTCTCTCTCCGCTGTATCAGTTCCTTGCTAGTGCTCCAATCTTGGCAGCAGAGGCATTTGATGTTTATTACTTCGTGCCTGGTAGATGCTGTATGGCCTTCCAAGAGCTGAAACACTCAAATTCAAATAACACAGCTGGCCTCATACAGGCTGTCATTAAACTCAGCAATCAGTGGTTAGCAGCTGGAGAACAAATAATCCAACAACTCTTTAAAAGGATCAGAGTTTGCTATTTGGAAGGACGGAGATCAATATAGGAACTTCTGGGGAGGTTATTAACACCCTACTAGACAAGTGACATCTTAACTGATCTACTGTTGGCAACAACCTCTCTCTGAATAGAAGAATTTTGCAGATGACCGCAATGGATCCACCAAAATGACAACTGCTCTATGGAAGCTTAAATTATATGAACATACAGATGTAAACCACACCTAATATCCATAGAAAATATGTCCTCAAACAAAAGGCTGCTCTAAACAGACAAAGAGGCAACATGGAAGGTCAGGAAGACAATGCAATTGCTAAATCTGCAGAGTTGATAAACCAGACAGTCTACTTTGGCTTTGTTACCTATACCAGAAACAATTTTTCTCCTACATTCATGCTTAAATCTTATCTGAAATTTTGATTTAAACTCATCCCTGTGGTCAGCCACATTTAAACCTGTTTTACACATAGAGTTAATTGTGATACCTCCATCTCCCTAGAGTATATTTCTGAAAATTATGTTCTACATATGCCTCTCCTGTTGGAATACTCTAAAGGAAAAAGAAAGAAACAAACAAAAAGCAAAACCCAACCACAAAGATGCTATTCTCGTTAAAGTGCAAGCACACACCAAAAATCAATATCTAATAGTGTCACTGTTTCATTATAATTGGTGTGTTCTTTTAAGCAAACTATTAGTATGACATGATTCTAAGGGCATTTGTGCCTTTAACAATCTCTGTTCCAAACAAGGTTGCAGAGCTTTTTCCTTCCTCAATTCTTTCATGTAACCTAAATAAGACAGAAAAGCAATATATCTGCTCAATGAAATTACAGGGTAAATTCCATTAACTACCCTAAAAGCAAGACACAGATGAGCACAGGAAAGCTCTTAAGTATTAATGCATTTCCTGGGGCAGGCAGTGATGGGCAGAGATTGCAAAGATACTTGTTAAAATTATTTTTCTTGAGCTAAAATCTACTTGTCACCAATGAATCAAATCACAGGAATGCTGAAAACTCTTCCCCTAGTCCCACTGTCTCCAATTCATTCTATTTATAAACTGTGTTTATTTGTGCATTGCTTTTGATGCATAGAAGAGGAAGAAGTAGAAATTGAAGAAGCCAGAGATGTTAGAAACTATGGCAAACCCAGGTAGCATTTATTCCACTATGAAGAATATGTGATGATAAACAGAGAAAATGAGCATCAAAAAACCTTATCTCTGTCAAGAACTGTATTTCCAGCTCCTGGTAATTGTTATAGTTTCAGAAAACAATTTCAGGAAGAATTTGGGATCATTATTGTAAAGAGTGGGAGAAAAATCACATGCAGTGTTATTTTAGACTTAATTCCTAGCAATAAGATTACCATTTAACTAAAAACCAACCTATTAAATTACATCATTTGCTACTGGAACAAGACAATGGCTGATGGAAACACTGTGAGGATGAAGCAAACTTGTAAATGAGATGCAAAACCTCTGGAGCTCTATGGAACCAAAAGTAAAACAGAATTATAAAGCTGAGGGACAGTGGGAGGTGTCTCAGCCCATGGCAGGGGAGTTGGTACTGGATGATCTTAAGGTCCTTTCCAACCCTGACTATTCTATGACACCCAAAATGAAGTGAGGTGCAAGCAAATAATATTTGGTATAGGGTTTGCACAGAGTCACAGTCTGACTGACTGAGGTTTAGGAAAGGGAAAGAACCTTTTTATTCTCAGGTCCTTTCCAACCCTAACTACTCTGATTCTATAATTTAAGCAAAATAGTTCTGATGAGGAGCCTATGTGAACTTAAATGTGAGCCAAACAGTGCCACAACATGCCTCTAACATAGAAATGTTAGAGGCCATGTACGAGAAAGAAAAGCTGAAAATGTGGAGCAGGATGGCAGCAAAGCAGAGGATGTAAAGGTTGACTTCAGAGATGAGAGCAGCACAGACCTTTGAAAGTGAAGCCAAAGCTTTTGTTACCTACTTGGGTGATAAACTAGAATCCATGTGATGCCTTTGACACGGTGAAATACACGAGTAAGGAAATTCATTGCAGTGATTTCAATTCATGTGTTATCAGAAGAGTACAAAGAGTGTCAACGGGGTCAATTAATAGCATTTGCAAGCAGCTGAAGGATCCTACCATGAATCTCTCCAACAATCTCAATTCTCTCATGTGTTCTGCATCCTGCATCCACTGCCTGGGCAATACACTGAAATCAGCTCATTGCAATGACCCAAAATGGAATAAATATAACTGAGATACATTTCTATATCTGGTACCTGAGAAGGGTCAAGATCTTTGGCACTTCACTGTAGCATAATCACAGCCTTTTCGAATGAGGAATGATCAGCTCCTGGATGAAGTAACACAATGGTAAGTTTAAACAAAAGCAAAGGCCAGAAGCAAAATGCACATGTGAAACAAGCTAATGTCACTACCCTTGAACTGGATTTTGGGGACATTAGCACTGCTACATGGAAGAAGTATGCCTTGTACTCATGTGTGCCATGCTCATGAAGAGAGGAATGCAGTCTGCCCAACTACTGCATCCACAGCTTCTGTCAGTAACAAAAAAATGTCAAATTCTTAAATAAGGAAACATGCATTTTCTGTCTTTTCTGCAAGAGTTACATGAATCAAAAAGAGGTAGAAGCAAGTAAAATATAAAAAAAAACATACCCACAGCATATTAAAATGACTGATTTTGAGTGATTATTTGAATGCCCACATTTAATTCTAAAAGAAGCCCAAACCCTTGAAAAAACAAGATATGGGGCCTGTTGTCTGATGTCGCACTAAAGGGTAACTATAGCTGGATCCACAAAGAGAAATTGATGTTACAGTATTCACTCGTATCATCTAATTTCAGTCTAGCTGAAGTCACACACCTGAACTGGGAAGTGTGAAGGACACCTGGGCAGATGAGTTGCTGCCGCATGGACTCCACAGCTTCACAGGAGACATCAAGCTCAGCTGGGAGGAAACATGGAGGTGACAGGCACATCTTTACATGTTGCCCCTCACTGAGAGCGGAATCTTTCTGAACAGCAGGGAAGCAGCTTTATTTCCCTGAAAGCCACAATCCTGATTTGCCTCCGAGTGAAATCCAAGTGCCAGCCTTCCTAAAGAGACAGTCACTGTGTCAAGAACCAGCGTTATGTTGCTTCATTGGATTGCTTGAATGTGAGTCTGCCTCCCTCTTCCACTGCTCCCAGAAAGAAGACTCATTATCAGAAACCCTCCACGTCTCCTGTTGCATCTGGTTTGGGATCAGTTACTCAAGAGAAAAGGGGAAGATTTTGAAGATGGTTGTGGTGCACTGTATTACCTTCCAGGTGAGTTCCTCAGAGCCAGGAAGGCTGAAGAATCTCTACATTGCAGGCCATGGTAACAACTTTGCTTGCAGATGCATATGGCCTGTCTTCCAAAAATCATGCAGCTAGCATGGTTAACCACTTCCTATGACAAATCACTCCAAATCATTCAACAACTTTGTCCAATCTTCCCTTTATCATTTCTGCAATAATAAGAAATTTGCTGCATATTTCACAAGTAGTTTGGCCACAAAAATATCCACTTAAATAATCAGCAGTGAGATCTCTCCATTGGTGTATATGCATTATTCATTACTACGTAATCTCAACAGCTTGCTTAACATGCCAAGGGCTTCTCTAACTTCCCACAAAAAGGCTGACAGAGAACTTTTCTCCCATTTTTAAGCACACACAAATTAGGTTTAGTCCATATGCTAAAGCTTTCCTGCTTCCTCTTCCCCTAGCCCTTAAGCATAACAAATCACAGGAAAATCCATCAGATAAAAGTTTGACTAAGTGATTTCTCAATTTATCACTGGACCACAGTTTCAGACCATTGTTAGAAATGAATAAATGTGTTTGAACATCTTTCTATGTGAATAAAAGACAAAGCCAACTACAATACAATTTTGACCTGTTCTCTGGATGGGAATTAAGAACCTATCGTATACCGCAGTAAACCCCCTCATTTTGCTTCCAGGAGCAGAAACAGAAAATGGACAAAATCCTTCTACAATTATTTAGAACACGAGTACCATGAAAGAGGAAGGGGAAGGAGAAAGAAACAGATGAGAAGCTTCAGGCTGTTATTTGGGGCAATCAACTAGGCACAGGCATCTTTTTTAAGGACCTCTGTGGGCAAAAATACATTAGTATTAGCCACACTAGACCCTACTCACCAGATGTCCTTTCTTTGCTGAACTATGAAGCTCTCCAATGTAGCTTCAACAACAGTAATGACAGCTAACAAACCCACAACAGCTGATTTCTACTTCCTGCCCATTACTGCAACTGATCCTTCTGAAGATGATCCCACCACATCAGCTACACTAAACCAGCCAACCAGAGTATCTTCCCTGAAGCTCAGTAGTAACTAATTTCTGCTATTGCAAGTGAAACTGGGCTGGGAAAATGAGGCTCTTTTTGAGAACCACAAGCAGCCTTTCTTTTTTTCCCCTCCTTTTCTTATTTTCATAGAATTATAGAATCAACTGGGTTGGAAAAGACTTTTAAGATCAAGTCCAACCTTCAGACAGTCAAATCCATCCTTTAATATATCTTTGTCCTCCCCAGCTAGAAGCATGGGAGTGACTGGCTTCAGCTCAATGCCCTTGCAATGCCATGTTATTTTCCCTGGGATAATATGCTTTCTCCTTAGCTACTAAGGGACAAAGGACTCTGGGCTGCCCAAGAAAAAAAACTTTTTTTTCCCATCCCTTTTCACCACTGTTCAGTAGCTCAAAGACCAAAACAGTATTTCCAAATAACTTTGCACATGTTGACAATCTGTCATGCCCCAGTGTGGCTGCGCTGTACACAAGCATGTGAGGAATGACACTGCACCTCCAGACTGCATTTAATGATCTATTACACCACTCAATAAGCAAATCCCAATCACATTAGAATTAAATCAAAACAACACATGGAATTGATTCAACAGCATCTGAACAGCTGATCATCAAGGTACCAGTTGTGTGCATCCCATGAGAAGCATGATGCATCTTCTCAAAGGTGTAGGTCTGCATTCTGCAGGCAGGTGGCTTTACAGGTGTTTTACTTACCAATTTGTTTTACAGTTCAAAATAGCTGTTTGTGATTAGCCATCAATAATGCAGGATGCTTTGGAAATAACAGTTATTCTTCCCATTCCACTATAAAAAGTGACAAGAACAATTCTTTACAATTTTATGCTAAACTGAGTTATGGAAAAATTCTACTAACCTAAAGTGTATTGCACTGCAGCTAACTAAATCACTGACTCCAGCAAAGAAGCCCTCCAATGACAGCTCAAAGTCATATGGCCAAACAGGCACGAAAAAATTAAACATCTCTAGAAACTAAAGCGTGGATTTATGGCCCTTCAATTAACAGCTGACCACATTCTTAAATGGGGGCGAAGAAAAGATTCTGATTTGCTGTTAAAAGGAGTTCTATTTTTAAAAGATTTCTTGATGATTATATTAATGTCTTCCAGGATTAGACATCCAGTTGGAATATCTTTTCACCATAAATGGCAGTACAGGTCAGACCCCAAGGAAACAAGTTGTGAAGATCACATCAGGAGCAAAAAGAACTGGGTCTGTAACACACATTGATAACTGCCAAAAAAATGTACGATTTTTACAATGAAATTCAATCTTTTTAAGCCTGACTTTTGATGTCGCACGGCACTGCCCCAAATGTCCAACCAAATGCCATTTTTAAACCCTGAGGATATATTTAGCACAACATACATCATCCTACTGTCGTCATTTCATTGAACAAAGCAAAAACACAGGATCATGTTAAATGATGCATCCTCAGCTTGTGTCAAAAGCATAGCAGGGAAAGGATTGCAATACCAATGAAATTTAAATGTAGTCAAATATGCTAAAGAAATAAGCAAAAGAGATCAATGAATTTGAATTCTGAAGTCAAGAATAAAGAATGGAAACATAAAATATGCTGACATACGAACTATATCTGTTCCTGACTAATCTCTGCTCCCCTGCCATTCACATAAGGCACCATCTGATCTTTCAAGTTTCTGCATGCATGATGAGCACTTGGCTACAGCCTGGGCTGGTGCAGCCAACTCTTTGCAATTCCACCTGGGCAGGACAGAATGCAAGTTATCACTTCCAACTGGCACAATTTCCTATGCCCAGAGTGACCCTGCATGACAACTATATGCCTCATTACACCAGCCAAGAAATTAATGTACATCTCCAGCCCAGTACAGCTTATTGTCATCTCAGTAGAAGCTTGAATTCAGTTACTGATATTCAAAACAACTCAAGAGGGTTTTAGAATTTGTTTTTTAAGGGCAACATTTAGCAAGGAATAAAATTTAGCTCTTTTGGCTAAAACTGCAGGTATCTGTTGTTATTCTGTACTTGATGTCCATCACAACCAACCATTTGCTCATCTCACCTTCCCACTAATGAACTATCTTTCTGAGGCTATGCTCTTTGACGCATGGTCAATCATCTCATATAGGTTTGTAAAGGATGAAGTCCTCTTTTGCCAGTGATTTTGAGTGTGCAATCCGTCTTCCAGCACAAAGGAGCACCAGAAAGCAAAGCCAACTAATTCACCCTGCCCTGAAGGATAGTACCAAGTAAGATAGCTCTTGGCATGGCCTCACATTATCATTGAAACTACACTGTTGTGGGTTTTACCCAGTTGTTAAAATAGGCTGTAGAATATGAGGCTTACAAAGTAAGCCTCATATTTTAAGTAGGGTATAGAAGGCACTTAAAGACATACTTCAGAGAGGTACTTCACTATCTGATACTGCTGATCAAGCTGCAGGGGATAATTTTGCCCAGCACTTACAAGCAACAATAACTGGCCTTTATGTTGAATCATATAAGAAAAAATATCACCTAGTAAAACAACAACAGAGCAGTGAACTGGTTTTTAAAGTGAGAGTTCAAGTAGAAAGTATGTTATAGCCAGAGGCTTGCCCACTCTGTTTGTGGGCAGGATGAGGTGGTCCTTCATGTACTCAAGGTATCCACATCAGGTGGTCTCTATTTCTTCCCACACTGGTTTGTTAAGAGCTTGCTATGAGACATTAAATAACTTGCCAAAGCAATGCCAAAAATACCAGTACAAACAGAACTGCTGAAGCCTGGTTCTCCATGGACATCTGTGCTCTGCTTCTGAGCTCCTCTCCATTGTAAAGTTACCATACAAAAGTTACCAAGTGCTGGGATTCATTTTGACCTGTAAATTAGCTGCTGTCAAACACCACATGAACCAGGCAAATCCTCCAGTCTCTTCCCAAGTCTGAGAACATCTGTGGTCTCTTCAGGGTTTCTTTTAAACTGGGAGATCTTTAAACTCCATTTGAGGAGTACTCTACTCTTTTAAGTTTTGGCTAGGCTGCCCAGTAGGTTAGAAATGTAGTAGGGGGGTGAGAGAGATAAGCACAGGCACGGAAAGACTCATTCTGCAGGAGTCAGTCTAAATATACAATTAAATGCAGCAAACAGCAACTGAATTCATAGCAAAGATGTGCAAAAGTGGCATTTTTCTCTCAACTGCCTAAGGACTTGTCAATAAATGAAATCCCTTCCCCTATAAATCATCCTAGTCAGAAAATACATGTTCTTATCAAAATATACTTGGAAAGAAAATGGTTAGTTTTGTTTTATTCCTTGAATATCCCAATTAATACATTTCTACTAAATAAGCAAGGATTTTCAGTATTGATCCTGAGGATTACCGCTACCATTAGCTTGATGCACAGTTTGGGTTCTTCCAATCTAACTTTATCAGGGATATATAAAAACAATCCCTATGTAAACTTTTTTGAATTTTTACTGTATTAACTAAGGGAAAACGGTTCTCTCATTCCTCTCCATGACAGGCATTTTATTTCCCTTGTGCCTTTTCAGAATACATATGCTGTGGCCTTTGTTATCTTCTAGAGCTAATTAAAGCTTTAGTTTCATCTACAAAAAAAAGAGCAAAGGAAAAGAGGCTATTTTCACAGAATTATCTATTTAAAACTTATCACATCCAAATCAAGCACTTTCCAACACAGCAAGGAGCGCATCGTGCATGCAAGCTCAGTTTTGGAGTATGAATTCACTCCCAAAAGCTTCACTTATATTTTGCTATTATTATTACACCGGGTAGCAAAGGTTACTCTATACAGACTGTGCTATGTCAGTCTGGGACATCGCTTCATCTTTTAGTTAGGGGGTTTTAAGCATATCATGGTGCTTCTGATAATTCAAGGACCTTAGAAATTTCATGGGACAAAAACATTTCTGCTGTGAAATCCCCTCAACCCCATTGGCGGTTTCCCTTTCCAAATGCTAGGCCTGCACTGACTTTTATGGAGATTTGGTAACTTCTCTGACTCTGCCATAGCTTGCTCAAAGTTCATGAATTCGGAAACTTTTGACACATAGGGGAAATCAGTGCTAACGGGCAGGTTACCCATTTCCATTCTATTGTGCTCCCTCCTGCTGTACTTGAACAAACCCTCAATTCCTTCTTATCAACGCTTGTTCTGCAGTGTTTGCTGGGCAGCAGAGCTGCTGCAGTCTCCCACGCCTGCTTATTTTCTGCCTATTTGAAACGCTGCTGATACACCCAAGGGACTTGAACTCTGCTCTTCTTGTAAGCAAGAGAAATAAAACCCAAGCTACCAAAACAACTTCATATGCATACACAGAAAAAGCCAGAGCATGGGGATATAGTCCAGGCTCTCACCCATCGGCGGAGAAGGCTGAGGATGGCTACAAGTGCCCACGCACTAGCACACCTGAGGTTCAGATGAAAGACTCTCATCTCGATTCACCACCTCTCAACATCTTGGCAATCTCCTTCCCAAGGTATCAAAGGAAGAAGAAGAAATGAAGACTTCAGTGCTGAAACCTCTGAATTTCAATTGGAAGATGATCCATTGACTAAACAAGAGATGGCATCAAGGTCAACAGTAGAAAATCTCTAATAGAAGGCAAGTGAGAATGGAAGTATTGTCTATTTAGAGATAGGTAATACTGTGTACCAGGTGTACCACCAGAAAAACAGCCACTGATAGCAGCACTTGTCACATATACTAATTATTTCTGATAGCAAACAACATAAGACTGAAACCTGAAGTACCCAAGCTAGACACAGGAATTGTTACCTGGTTTTGAGTGCCAGTTCCTTCAGATAACAAGGACTGAAAATTTCATGACATGAGAACAATACCCAGGGAGTCAGACTGGTGCCCATGGCTTCAGATACAGAGGATAGTCATAGCAGGAAGGGCTGAAGGGCAGAACTTGCTTGGCAACCTAAGGCATACAGTTTTTCTCCTGTAGCACAACTGCTCAGATTTGTTATCCAAAATGCCCAGATCTGCTACTCAGAAAAACTTTTTTATAGTGTGGCTTGACTCACTCTGAATCTAAATACGATTTCTGTTGGCACATTATAAAACTGAATACTAAGAATATAACAGCACCACAAGATAGGAGTGCAAGTACTGTATGCAATGTTTACCTTGCCTAAATGCATTGACTACGTGTGTCACATAGCATCAAGATGACATGCAGGTTTCCACCTTGTTCTGGGAAGTGTTAAATATTTAAAGCATGGTCGACCCTTCTGTCCCAACCACAGCAAAGTGAGATTTCCCATTTAATGGACTTTCTCCTCCTCTCATTAGTTCTTTGTGATCCTTTCACTTGAAGAAAACTCCAAGTCATTAATGTTATCTTTTACCATCTATCTCCTGTTTGGAGAAACATCAGGATGCACACAGCATTCTACAAACAGATGACACCACTGCTTTGAGAGTCATGTGCTGAGGTAAAACAACTCACCTCTGTTTTCCATAATACTCTCCTTACCTAATCACAGTAATTCAGAGCCATGCATGCCAGAGCAGCATTAAACAGACCATTAATCCCTATTTTTAACTATGACAATCCATTTAGGGTTTTTGTTTTGTGTATTGAATAACCACCTGGATTCCATTAAAAGTTACCACAGAGGTAGATTTTCTCAGGTTAGCTTCTCTACAGTGCAAATAAATCACTCAGATGAGCAGTCAGGCTTGGCAAGAACATAATACTGTACCTACACATACCATTCTTGTTGCTCCATTCTACATGTATCTACTAATTCTATCTAAAATAAGATTTTGCTGACTTCCAGATCTTGTTTCCTATAGATAATATCCAGTTTGTCCTCATGGCCCTGCAGATAAGTACCCTTCTTTACCACCATTTCAGGCTATTGATAAAGCCATTAATACCAAAATTCTTACATTTTATAAGGGCTTTTACTGGAAAAGGCTCCGAAGAACTTTATAAAAACTTCAATCTGACTGCAGAAACTGTAAAACAAATTCTGCCTTTCCCTTCATACTTACAAAGTTCTGATTCTAAAAACCAGGTCACAAGCCACGGTGACATATTCAATCTCAAAGCTTGGATGCAACATGCAGAGGACAGCTAGATGTCCATGCAGAAAAGATTACCATCATTTTCTCCTGGGAGTTCCCTCGTGTGCACAGGGGAGTTGAAGCAAAGCCTGTTTACTTCTTCAGTCATTGCTACAAAATGGTGATTGTGGAACAGAGGAAGAGGCTCATGGATGAATTTGTAAGAGAAAGTCACATTCCTGTGGACTTTTAAAGAGCTTTTAACTGACTTTGGTTGGGGTTCCTGGCTCTAATGTTCACAAAATCCCAAGTTTTCCAACAAAAATCAAAGGAAAATAAAAAGGCTTTAGTGTTATGTTTAAGCATCCAGGTAAATTAGCTGATATTAACGTCAGAGATGTCATGAGCATCCAGCGAGTTCAAAATACTGTTTGGCACAGTATCAGTCATAATTTCTAAATGAATCTAGGAAAAGAACTCCTGCCTGACCAAAGGTATGCGATGAAGTCTTGCTGTTCAAGTCTCATCTTCCCTCAACTTCCACAAGATATCATGCTCACTGGTAGAAATGCTTAGTAGGGGATATACATTTACCAGACTCATTTCATGGTTCTGCAGACTGCATTCACTGATGATCGTTGTGAAGAAGTATCAGCAAGCTGAAGACTGTCCTAATTTTTGGCACTGTCATGAAGTTCCCATTTGGTAATGCATCTGCCAGTGCCAGAAGGTGTTTGAGAAGTGGGAGAGAGGGTAATTTCCCTCTTCTAGCATATGCTGCAATTATTTAGTGATTTCAATACAGATCCCAATGTAGGGCTGTGTGCAGTCTCCAGCTATGGTTAATGGAGCCTTCTGCTTTATGGTGCGCTGTATTTCTGCGTGTACTGCAGCGGCTCCTTCAAAATGCAGACAAGTTCCCAGGAGGTACACTGTGGGTAGGTACGAGTTCAGGAACACAGCATTAGGCAAAGCATGTATTTTATGTCATCCACAGCACCTATGGATTTGTTCACTTTATAACATAATATAGACACTTCTTTCTGCCATTTAAGTATTCTATAGGCTAACTACTAGCGAATGCATAGCATTTATAGTCTAGCAAAAAATAGCTTAGCATCTAAAAATTTTTAACCCAAGTCTGTTTTAGATGTTTTTGCTTCACTTTATTTCTGAATGGACAAAAATAAGACATTTTTTTTCCTGGAAATACTGGTAGAAACTTTATCCTCCTTCCTTTTGAACCGAATGCTGTAGATAGATAGTCTAAGAACAAATGAAAAACCAAGAAAAGAAAAAAATTCATCCTGTGATCCCGGCTTCTGCTGACACCAAAATTCTATGAATATGCATTTCCTATTTGCAGCCCTGTTAACTCCAGCAGCACACTTACGTTCATTAACTTCCTTTTAACACTAGTGTAGCTCATGTCCATGCAGCCAGAAAAAAGGTGCAAATGGAGCAGAAAACAGAGCAGGGACTACAGAAATTTGTTAGCTTAACAATGAAGCTCCAGGAGCAAGAGCTAACAAATGCAACACAAAATCCTCCTGCACTGCAGTGTAACAATCAATTTGGTTGCCTAGAAAACTTCTAAAGCTCTTGGAAGGGAAGAAAAAAGTAAGACAGACAACTCAACAATACCAAGAGATAGAAATTCTAAGCAAAAACTCCCTACAGCAAATTGATGGCAAAAAAAAACCCAACCAAACAAAAAAACAACAAAAAAAGAAAGCTTCCAATGAAAAGACCACATATTCAATTAACGACAATAATCAGCATTCCTGTCCTTACTGCAGCAACACTGACTCCTTTTGCAAAAGCTTCCATGCAGGAAATTTCAAAGGAAATACTAAAGTTAGGGGCTGTTTTAAAGAACTGTATTAATGAGAAGACTTTCTGATAAAAACTGGACAGCCACAGGAACTTGGAATGTTCAATGATACCTTCAGAAGCAATCAACTTAATCTCATCATCAATGTATTAACTGCATGGCAAAACTATGAATAAGACAACAATAAATGAGAACATATACACATCTGAGAGACAGAGAGAGACGTTGCCAGGCATACAGAAATCAGTCATGAAGAGTGAGCACATCACCTCTGATATGAGAACCTATGCTCTTGTTTCCCTAAATTAAGGTTCACTGCAAAGATGCATTTCCCTCTAAATGTTACAGGTTTAAAATAAATAGCGTTCCCGAAAAAGAAATCTTTATTAAAGACAGATGCTCTGCAGATGTATCACTGCCTGTTCATTTTTCTCCCTTCTAATTAAAAGACCATTCTAGCTTCTGGTTTAATTTTTTCATGTTCAAGCGCAGTATATTCCAGAGGGTTGCAATGACATGACTTTGCACACACATTCAAAGGGATATCACATCTGCATAAGGGTAACTTCGCATCGGATTCCAATTTACTCTGTAATGTATTACACAGCAGAGAATCATTCAGCTGATTTCCATAATGAAAACAGTAGCTGAAAAAAAGTACTCGTCTACTAAATTGAAATGTGACATCAGGATCAAGGTAAACATTCAAGTCCTCTGAATGCTTTATTGGCAGCCACACTATTTTAGCTTCAAAATAAATTTCCCCCAGTCGCAGCTTTTATTTCATTTCAAATCTATCAGCTCTTCCAGCTTCTAATTCCCAGAGCTGCCTCTTCGAGTTTTTAATCTTATCTTCTCGGTGTGAAAGTGCTGCAGACCAGCACTTTTAAACACAATAATGCAACAGTTTTTGAAAGCTATATAAATCATGTGAAAGACTGCCCTATTAATTCCCTTTCTCATTACGAATTTTTCTCTTTTATTTACAGAGCCTGTGGACTTTAAAATTCAGTTACTGTGGGGGAAGGAAGAACTTCAGTTTCTCTGGGACCTCCCCTCTGGCTCTTGACATTTTCAGAAACCTGTTGAACAATAACATTCGGGTCAGCCCAGACACAGAAATTATGCTAAGCCTAAACCAGATCAATTCCAGTTTGTAGCTCTCAGATAATGACTTTGTGCTCGGGGCACTTTATAGATACACTAGCAAAAAAAGATCCCTATCTTCAGCATATCAGACTGGTAGTACTAAGAAAACCCTGGCTGGAAAACAGGACGGTAAACAGATTAAAGAGCACCAGAGGGTAAAACCGCAGCTGGTTGTTTTATTCTGCTTACAAAGAGCAGTATCCCTTTGGCAGGTAGGAAAGAAATGATTCTGTGAGCTTTAAATAGACAGCTTTCCTGGGTTAGATGCAAACTTCTACAAGAAAGAGAGAGCAGCTGAATGCCAATATTTATTAAGATGCCATTGTTGAATTCAACTAATAAACTGAGTGCAAGCCGAATGTTTCATGGGACTTCTAATTTTTAAAAATGAATTCTCAGAGGAGGAAAAGGATTAAGATGAAGCCATGTGCCATTACTGAGCCACTGCTGAACTGCCTTATTTATCTTCTGCTTTGAGTTAGAAGGACTGACCTAAGCTATTTCGAAGTTATGAATATTAAAGATAACTAAGAAACTTGCCTCTAAGGCAGCAAGTTCTTCTGCACCACTCTGATCTGGGCCACAAAACTCCTCCAACCATCTGGATAAGCATTTCCCTAGACCAGCCTCCTGTTCCCTCTAGTGGTGCAGTGGCAGCTGGAAACCCTCTAAGAAAGTAAGTCTTACATGTCTCCAAGCCCCCTAAAAAGAGATGTCACACACAAAAGCCCTGTGCTTGCCTACTCAGTATACAAATATGATTTTGCCAGGTTATACGAACTTAGAAACACTAACACCTGCAAGGGTGGTCAACTTACAACACCAGCACGAAGTAGGATGCCCACCCAGCCTCTTGGATTGTCCTCATGTCAAGCAAGTCCAACACCTTTGTCATTCAGTGTCTTTGTGACTACCTAGACACTTATGAAATTTCACAGGCTCAAAAGTTTCCTGCTTGCATCCCATCCAAAAATAAACCTTCAAAGATATGAGTACCCTTGGGCTGTGCTCAATTCCTCCTTTGTCACACGTACTGGTTTGCTGAGAGAATTAATTGACTTTGCAGAGCATGAAGAAACCAAAATGGCAATATGTACCTCAATTAGATTCTATTTTTAAATTCATTTTTAAACTTCATAAATTATGAGACTTTCAGGACGTTAACAAGTTTGCTTGATTCACTTCCATCAAACAAGGTTAGGGACTCATTATATTGTACATGCAGCAGTTTAACAATATTAGAATATAACATCAGATATAAGCAGATCTAAAAAGCCCTATAATTTGCAGTCATCACTCTGGTAACACTGTAAGAGGCTTTCTTAATTCCACTGCTGTTGAAATCCATGAGCAGAACACATCATAAATTGTCCTTTATTGCTGTCAAGAATAACAGTACAGATTCTGTGATTTAGCCTTCTGAAACATAATGGAATCCTCTGAGTATCTGAGAAGAAATATTTGCTTTCACTGAATGGCTGATTGAGACTCTCCCATTTTTATGTTAGAAGGACACAGCACATGCAGTAACAACCTTAAAGCCAATAGCTCTTTATAACCAAATTCCACCAGTTCTTAGTAATTAGATATTTTTAGCATGGCCATAATAGAGGGTGAATGCTCCAACTCAAAAAAAAAATACCACTTTTCTACCAGAAAACTGCCATGCTGTGTCAGAGCCTAAAGGGAATATAAATGGACTGAGGAGGAAACACATGTGGCATCACTGATAAAATAATCTGGCATCAACAAAACGACCTGTAGCAGCTATGGCTCCACCAAAAGATCAATAGAAGTGCAAATAGCAACCTCTTTAGAAATCATTGTTTTCTCTCCAATATGGGTTGACAAACTCTGTGACAGCATTTACTTCATACCACCAGCTTCATTAAACAAATCGGACTATCCTCATCCACCCACAAAGCCAGCCCCAGAAGTCTATGGAAAATATCGATTTTTCTTGACCATGTTGAGGTCAAAGATGCAATGAAATAAAATAGCTTAAGAAAACTGTTCCCTTTCCAGCTTGTAATTAGAGGCTTGAAACTGTGTTCATAGGTCCTGGTTTGGGATCTGTTGCCGATTCACTTTGACCTTCGGCAAGCAAATTTCAACACTGAGGAACTTGCTTCTTGCTGTAAAACAAGCACAGTTAATTTATCTCATAAGGCTGGTTCTTGAGCTTTGAGATTTTTTGCTCTTTTAAGTTTTAATGACTGAATAAAATCCATATAAGTTTGAGTTTGTTAGATAAAATGCATCCACAACTAAAATCATTATATGTGAAAGATTACACATCTGAGGATCCACACTAGGATGTGAGTCTGCCTGTGTGTCACAGACCCACAGAACCATGGAATGGTTTGGGTTGGAAAAGACCTTAAAGCTCATTCAGTTCCAACCCCTTGCCTGGGGCACAGACACCTTCCACTAGACCAGGTTGCTCCAAGCCCCCGGTTTAAGTTTGTTCCCATCCCTGTTCACAAGGCTCACAGGCACCAATCCAGAACTGGGTGGAGGGAGCTGCAGACTCCTGTCCATGACTATTCACTTTGGTACTGGTAGCTGCCTCTCAGCCCCATACTATCTCTTTATCACTTTATCTTTGTTTTATAGTTTGCATATCAGTAGTTAGCTTGCTTTAACTAAAAATATAGACAAGCGTTAACATATAAACACATCTAAGATCATTAAATGCTTAGCAACCTTTTGTATTGTCATCTGTTACTCAAATGCAAGCTTCCAGAGAGATGGGGTTATGCTCTCAGCAAGCCTTAAGCCATTATTTGAAGTAACTTTTAAAACTCCTTCAGCCTTCAGAAAACCTCTTGGGTTGCTAAATTCCAACATGACCAGGCTTAGGAGTGCTTTATTTTCCTGTTCTCTCATTTATCCCCAGATACTTTCCTGTAACCTCCATGTGTGTTCTCTGAAGAAAAGGTAGAAATAAAAACTTTCTACTGCTCCCTCTCCAATCTTCTAAAGATCCTGAAACGTAACTTCACCACTTTCAAATTAGATGTGAAATCTGTACGGCTTACTACACATCCTGCTTCCACTCTTAATTAACAGCTCAGAATGAAGACATTCATGTTCTGCAACTCTGCTGGAACACAATTATAAAACACAAAAGCTGTAGAAAAGTCAAAGGTACTGAGCTACTTTCTATTACGTATTGCCAGATGGGGTGTTACTAAAACATAATACCAAAAGTAGGAAAGCAACCATCAGTTCCTGTGACTGATGTCAGCACACCTATGAGTAACGTATCTACTGGGTAACTGAACCTTAGGAGAAGCTTTGGTGACCAATCTGAAGACATCTATTAGAATGAAATTAAAAAGAAGAGAAGGAAATTGATAGCAAAATGAGTCAAACCAAAGGAACCGCTCTTAAATGCTTGTACTTTATTCCTATCGCCTACAGCAGCTACAAAAGGCAGGCTGAATATTTATCATTGAACTGGAACAGCAGATGCTTTTCTATGTCTCTTCCATTTAAAATCATCATGGCTCAAGAAACGGCTCAAGGATGGAAGAAGTCATAGAATCATAGAATAGTTAGGATTGGAAAGGACTTCAAGATCATCTAGTTCCAACCCCCCCTGCCATGGGCAGGGACACCACCCACTAAACCATGTCACCCACGGCTATGTCCAACCTGGCCTTAAACACTGCCAGTGATGAAGCATTCACAACTTCCCTGGGAAACCCATTCCAGTGCCTCACCACCCTTACAGTAAAGAATTTCATCTTTATATCCAATCTAAATTTCCCCTGTTTAAGTTTGAACCCATTACCCCTTGTCCTCTCAGTACAGTCCCTCATGAAGTTGCATGAGACAACCTAATATCTTGAGCAGAAATGAATCAATTTGATCATTCTAATGGGCAATGTCAAAGCCAACAACTTTTTGGCTGGTATTTCTGCCAAATATTCTTTCTCTGCATGAATGCAAAAGCCACATCCCTTTCTGTATGCAGCAGACGTGGTGTTAACATCTGCACATTTTTCAGATCACCTGAAGAAGCTGGAAAAGACAGTTACTTCCCAGGAAGACGCCATTCCCTCAGGAATGCTGTAATGAGAATTTTCATAATCATGGGACAATATTCAAAAGTAATAATTCTTTTTCATTCTGTAAAAAAGGTACCTTGAGTACTCTGATTTGTATCTTCATATGTCAGTACTTCAATCAGATACATGTCTTGGTTTTTCTTGAATAAAGAATAAATAAAAGCATGGGGACTTAAAAAAAAAAAACATTTTGATTTCATCATCCAGAAAATTATTAAATAAATTTATCATTGCAGACTCCATTTAGCAGTGATTATTTCTAATCCCAAAAGAGCAGGAACTGACTTTCACATCACAAGGGGAATTAAAAGCCAAACAGCAGCTGAGTTTTCTTGAGCTGCAGCTCACCAACATGCAGACAGAATTCTGCACAATTTGACGGCTCCATAATGCACAATATGCCCATTTCAGGAAAAGCCTAAATAAGGTATCATTCAGAAAGGATATTTGTGTTGAAACCAATGGAAAGAACTTTCTCATAACAGTTTATATGCAAGGAAGGAATCCAAGGGAAGCCCTGTCTGTGGTACTACTAATTGGTCGGCTTTGACTGCATGATAATTTCCCCAAAAATATGTTCTCCCTGTATTTTTGGGGCTTGAATTTTCTCTTTCCTGCTATAGTAAGCTATAGAATTACCTCATGTGCTGCTTTTAGACCTTTCTACATCTTTGCTCTCCAGGGTTACTAGAAATAAATCTCAACTTTCCCACTGTCGTTTATGAAGAAGCTGTCCTTCAGGCAAAGGCACTGAACACACTGATGTTGTCTCCCACCAGATGCCTTCCTCCTCCACTCCCAGTTGTTCTTTTCTATCAGGAGAAATAAGGAATTTGTGGCATAAAACATTTCTCTAAACAAGAAATACTTGGAAAATCTTTCTCTACAGATTCTTAGCAGTGAATTGAACTGAATTCAATGCTTTATTAGAAGCAAACTTTGTAGCATAAAATACTTCACAAGGCACAGTTCAGACTGGCCATACACTAACCATCACTTCCTGCGTTTTCATTTATAAATTTTATCACAGCAGAACCTGGGTTGGGTAGAGAGGCAGAAGAATGAAAATGTGAGGTTGGTGAGACACTGGCACAGGTTGCCCAGAGAGGCTGTGGCTGACCCACCCCTGGAAGTATTCAAGGCCAGGCTGGACACAGGTTGGAGCAACCTGATATAGTGCAAGGTGTTCCTGCCTGTTGCAGAGGTCCCTTCCAATCCAAACCATTCTACGAAAAGCAAGAAAAAGACTTCTGAAAAGTCAGGATATGACACTCATATTTTTACTTTGAGAATTTTCCATTATTTCTTGTCTATGCCTTTTATAAATCCTGTTACAGCAATCACACATGTCAAAGACAGACGTGATTTTCAGGCCATTTATGACTAGAAAACATTGTCTATTATAACACTGATATACGTTACTGTATAAAAGAATTCAGGATTCTGTCTGTTGAGATTTCTTGTCTGCCACTTCCCTCCTTATTGTGAATCACAGAACCATTGGTTCAGTTCTGTGAATCACAGAACTGGTGCAGTTCTGGTGTCCTCAATATAAAAAGGACATGGAACTGTTGGAACAAGTGCAGAGGAGGGCCTTGAGGATGATCAGGGGACTGGAGCACCTCCCATATGAAGATAGGATGACAGAGTTGGGGCTGTTCAGCCTGGAGAAGAGAAGGCTGCGTGGAGATCTCATAGCAGCCTTCCAGTATCTGAAGGGGG
>JASSUY010005892.1:20588-37569 GCA_032466535.1 Forpus xanthops | reverse complement strand
TCCTCTCACTACAGTCCCTCATGAAGAGTCCATCCCCTGCATCCCTACAGGCCCCCTTCAGATACTGGAAGGCTGCTATGAGGTCTCCATGCAGCCTTGTCTTCTCCAGGCTGAACAGCCTCAACTTTCTCATCCAATCTTCATATTGGAGGTGCTCCAGCCCCCTGATCATCCTCGTAGGCCCTCCTCTGGACTTGTTCTAACAGTTCCATGTCTTTTTTATATTGAGGACACCAGAACTGCATACAACACTCCAAGTGAGGTCTCATTACAATTAATACTTAGAACCTTGTATATAGGCAAAAAGGAGTGTTCAGCCTCATAGCTTCTGAAGTCAGGATAAAAGAGCTTCAATTTTTTATATCTTATAAATCTATAAAACAGGATCATGCACTCAAGAGCAACTCCAGCTCAACCAAATCCTCATAAAACATCTTTTATAAAAAAACTAAATAAAAAAAGAAAGAACAAATTCTCTAGCTACTGTTAAGCTGGCTTCACTGAAACGGAGTCAGCGTTACAAAACCAGACAGGAGCTGGGCCCTAAATTCAAAGATTTCTAGCTTCACCGATTTTAAAATGTTAAACGAAAGATGAGCTTCAAATGCACGCTCCTCTTCAGGAGTGGCAGCCTTTCATTTACTGTTGAGCGTTTGTGAAGCAGCAAAGGCAAGTCAGCATGCTGCTAGGCTATTTTGCCTGAATGCAACAACTTCCAGCTACCCTTAAGCAGCAAAGTTATTGTTACTGCACTTGCAAACAGCAGCCCATCATTAGCAAGTACTTCAATTAACTATCATACAGTGTAAAGCAGCACTGAGTATTTATGAAAACTCTAACTTTCCTGATGATTCTTTACCAGAGAAGAAATTAAAATTTGCAGAGCAAAAATAGCAAAAGATAAACCAGGAATGTATGCAAATGGTTAACTCTAATTATTTTTTCTAATTACTATTTAGACATGGTAACAGAAAGGGGTGATATTTCAGATGGATAGCATTCTTCAAGAAAACTGCTCTTCAAGGAACAGTGCTCATTAAAAGGCTGTAGGGACAGTTTTATTTGCTCACTTGTCTTTACATTTAATATGAATACAAGCCAAAAAAATTTTTACATATAAAACACTAGAGAAACATCCGAAGCAAGCATATGAAATATGCTTTATTTTTGCTTATTATGGGCCATAACTAAAGCATGCATGTTTAATCAAATAGAAGATTAAGAGGATTTAAGGGAGTAATGCCAGATGTTTACAGGCTACGCTTGAAAACGAGAAAGCAGACCTGCAAGGAGACCACAATATTAGAATACAAGTTTACATAAAACAGTCACACCTGTAGCTTCCTGCAGAGATATCTGTTAAATTTCAATTATATACATTCAGTGTTTTTCAAATAAAACTAGTATTTCATGTGACTTCTGGTACTCCGTGGTTTATATTTTCTGATCTTTACAAAATGGTAATAAAACTACTTTTGCCAAAATAATGTCATTAACCCTGTTCAAGGCACCATGAATGTGAATTCCCCCAAAGGCATGCTTTTTCTGCAATATCAGAAAGAGCATATAAGTAACATCAACCAAGAATCAAATACATGAGCACAATTAGCTACCAAAACCATACAGTCCTGTTGGTATCTTCATTTTTTTAGCTCCCTGCTTTTGTTTTGCTAGGTTTTGTGCATTCTTACTAACATACTTCTAAAAAATTTGGACTATTACCAAACTTAACAGAGTTTGGACCACAAAGTATGCAAAGTCTCCTAAAAGACACTGAAAAATTCATGCCAGACATAGGCTCAAAGCAATAAACAATGTTCTTGCATACAAGCACTTCTTGCTACTGTTCAGCCCTATTCAGAATTACTGACTACGTCAGAGAGGAAAAAAAAGCAATTCTTTTAAACTGTAACTGCATCTAGGTGTTACTGATGAACAGTTCCCAAAGCGACTAAATTTATACTCTTTACATCAAGGAAAATGATTTACAAGGTCAAGACCTACCAACTGTGCACTGGGACAGGTCACATTCAAAATTTTAATTTGCCTTAAAGTTTATAAATGTAGGTGAACACAACCACACCTGCAAACACTAGGGAGAAAAATAACCATTCCACTCTCACCACTTCTCCCTCCCCCATGCCCCTAACAAATCTTCTATTTCAAGTCAGTGAACAAAGTCGATTTAATACGGTACTGCTCTTCTCTCAAGCGAACAGGAGTTTCACATTAGGAGTTTCTAGAGAGATAGGAATCTTTCCACTGACACTTAAATTATTTGGAAAAGTGGAGAGCTTTGTAAATGCATGTCTCTGGATTCTACTTTACACTTCATCTCCAAGTTAAGTATACTACAGTTCCTACTGACAAAGCCATTTTTTCTTTCAAGTACACAGGAGTCATGCCTTGGATAATGTACTTCTGAAATTCAGAGCAGATTAGCTTGCCTGAAAGCAGCACTAATTGGCAATTTTAAATCCTATTGAGAATTCACTTTTTCTTCAAGGCCTGGCTACACTAGACTCAACATTATCTTGCAGAGTGTTTTCTCAAGATGTTATGGCCATGCTCCTATAAAAGCCAAAACAAACATGAATAAGATAACTGCAAGAAAAAATTAACTGGTGATGGAAAAAAGCTTTGCCAGCAATAACCTCAAGTAAAGAGAATCACAGAATAGTTAGGGCTGGAAGAGACCTTAAGATCATCTAGTTCCAATCCCCCTGCCATCGGCAGGGACACCTCCCAGTAAACCAAGTTGCTCAAAGCCCCTTCCAACCTGGCTTTGAACACTGCCAGGGATGGAGCATTCGCTTCCTTGGGCAACCTATTCCAGTGCCTCACCAACCCCTCAGTAAAGAACGTCTTCCTTATGTTTAACCTCCCATTTATATCTAACTTTCCCTGTTTAAGCCCATTACCCCCTGTCCTATCACTACTGCCCCTGATGAAGAGTCCTTCTCTGGCATCCTTGTAGGACCCCTTCAGACACTGGAGGTCCCCATGAGCCTTTTCTCCAAGCTGAACAGCCCCAAATCTCTCATCCTATCTTCATAGAGGAGGTGCTCCAGTCCCCTGATCATCCTCATGGCCCTCCTCTGGACTTGTTCCAACAGTTCCATGTCCTCCTTATGTTGAGGACACCAGAACTGCACACAGTATGTGAGGTGTCACGACAGCAGAGCAAAGGGGCAGGACCACCTCCCTCCACCTGCAGGTCACACTCCTTTTGATGCAGCCCAGGACACGGCTGGCTTCCTGGGCTGCAAGCACACACTGCTGGCTTATGTTCATTTTCTCATTGACCAACACTCCCAAGTCCTTCTCCTCAGGGTTGCTCTGAATCTCCTCTCTACCCAACCTGTAGCTGTGTCTGGGATTTCTCTGACCCAGGTGTAGGACCTTGCACTTGGCTTGGTTGAACTTCATCAGGTTGGCATCGGCCTACCTCTCAAGAGTGTCAAGGTCCCTCTGGATGGCATTCCTTCCCTCCAGTGTACCAACCAAACCACACAGCTTGTTATCATCAGCAAACTTGCTGAGGGCGCACTCAATCCCACTGTCCATGTAACTTTTTGTTGTCTAAAACAATAAATGAAGTGCCTTTCCACTTCCTTCAGAAGGCTCCTGAAGGACATATAATCAACCTATGTACCACAAACCATTCCAGGTTCTTTTGCACGTTTTGTTCAGTTATGACTGTTTGTGCCACTGTCAAAATAAGTGTCTGCTTAAGAACATGCAATAGGATAAAACATCAAACCCAGCATATAAATACACATAACAGAGGCTGCTAATTGCAGATGTAATAAATAAAACTTCAACATAAGTACGATCCAATAGCACACATATTTATGTAGAATATACTACAAATCACACGTTGCTAGCTAACAATTTTGGCCAACCACATCAATTATAATTTTTACATAAGTGATCAATACAAGCTGAGGTAACAGAACAAAAAAGGCCATCTTCAATATCACAAATAAGTATAAGAGAATAAGCATACTTTGGGCAGTCTCAAGTAGCTGTTTTGCTCCTGTAAAATGACAGGACTCTGCCTGGTTATTTAAAATTCTTAACACAGCATGAAACCTAACCCTAATGGCTTCTGAACAGGGAAACTGGAAAAGTTAAAATTAATGAGACAGTAAATAAAGCTATGATGTGAAGTACAGTAGAATTATTCCCAGCACAATGCCGACCCAGCCATCTGGCACAAACAGAATCTAACATTTTCTGGGGTGCTCTCAAAAGAAGAATGATTCATACGCTTTTCCATTTTGAAAAGAATGGATAGGAAACCTTCTTAGGTTCAATGGTTTGCAAAGCTGTTGAATATTTGTAATCCTGAAATTCAGATGCGAGGAAAGGGAAAACATTATTCAGGCATAAAATTACTGTCACAAAAAAAAAAACCCAAACAAAACAAAACCAAAAAAAAACCACCAAACAACCCTGAGCTCTGAGAAAATGAAAAATATTTTTAATAAGTGAAAAGTGAAATAATTTCTGTGTAGTCCAAAACTCACTCTGTAAGAAATAGCCACCTTCAACTACTCCCTACTTCATCATTGGTTTTGCTGTTAGGGAGGCCAGACTCAAAGCTTTCTTGATGATGGTTTCAAATATCACCTCTTCCCCAACTGTAGGCAGTTAGTTTGCCATTTTCATGGAGTTCTACATAATTAACTGCCTTGGGAGTCTGACGATTTGAAGATTAACACTGTATTCTTCTATATGGGTCTTAGGAAGCAGGATGCTTGAGTGATAGAGAATACTTCACAATGGAATTATCATATATTGAGCTGCTGGTAGGCCTTTTCTCCAAAGGGCTGAATTTATTATTCACTCTCTTGAGGCAGTTTCAATATTGCAAGAGGTTCACTGCAATATATACATTCATTTTTATTTCATACTGCACAGCGGTTTTCATGCATTTGCAAGTTCATAACAATATCAAAACTAAGTTTTAAAACCTAGCTAGCTATGGCTTATAGTACGCAAACAATCAGAGCAATCAACCTTCAGATTTTTTTGGTTACAATTCCTCCAGATCTCTGACTTTCTCTTATCCAATAGCTCATGAACTGACTGCATGACAGATTAAAAGGCTTTTCAAAGAGACTTCAAAAAGGTCTTTTAAGCGCAGTGTAATTCCATTAGTTCACCTATTCAGGATGCTTGTCATGAAACCCCTTTTGTTTACGTTGCTTGAGAACAGTAGCAATGGAAATATTAAAGCGTTTTGACATCTGAGACAGCTAAGTAATAAGTGTTTATTGCTAGAGGACTGCAAGGAGCTAGACATAATTCTTACAGAGAGAAAGAAAACAGAAAGATAATCTGGCTTCTCTTCTGAAGTAGCTATTGGACACTGATAAGGCAGAAACATTAAAACCATTTAGAAATGTATTATTTATGAAGAGGCTGTCATTAGGAATTTTTCAAAGAAGATTAAGGCTCACAAATTTGTCTGAATTCTCAAAGTACATTGCTGAATCAGTAGATATAGATAAAGACAGTGGAAATTATCTCATTTGAACATTTGATACTTTCATATCCAACCGCTTGATTTGCAGCCTCACAAGCACAAAACACAGCTGAAAGAGAACAGCTACAAGATAATAGAAGGCCAAAACAGTTCTCCCTTGAAAGGAACACTGGGATACTAAAGTTCTCCTTCAGCATCCTTATGGACAGTAGCACAGTGAAATTCCCACAGCTCAGAGTAATTATTAAAATCACTTGACCCCTGTGGTTCACATGGGTTCTGAGCTCCAACACTGTAAACATGGTAAACCCAGGAATGTATGCTGTTTCACATGTGTGTAAAGTATGAGGCATGAGGAAGAACTGTACCAAATAAAACCATCTTCACCTAGCCCAACACACAGCAATATTAAAGAAAGGAGGCAAGAAACATGAATTATGCACAGAATACATGCAACAGGCACAAGTTGTGCTACCCTTAGTGAGTACAAAAATCTGTTCTAACTTAACTTGGGTATTAATTCATTTATTGTACAGAGACAACCAAGACTTAGGCTAGTTCACATCTTTGAGATATTTTTAAGGACATTAACCAGTAGCACGGCATCAAGGTATCACCTTCTGAGAAAAAAAGGGGGGGATGGGAGTAAGACCAGAGCTGTAACAATGAACCTGTTATGCATGCTATTCAAGAGCTGAAAAAATAAAGAATTTAGGAAATAATAGTAGACCTTGAATGCCTTCACATTAAGATCCACTAACACTGGGTATTAATACTCAGGGGTTACAGACAAAAACTGGAAAACTGAGGACTGATAAAGTAAAAAACAAGATTTCATTTTTCTTGAAGTAGTTGATGAAAAAATTCCCACCCAAAAGCAGCAGTACATTTTTGATACAGGAGCACCGTACCAAACTGGCAAGTGAAATAAGTTAGTGATAGAAATCAACCTATCTTGATTCCAATAACACATTACTAAACTCCTAAATTCTCAATTATTTACTGTAGATATCTGATCCCAATATAATGCTTTACATTCTACAATCTGTAAGAGAAAAAAAAAAACACCAAAAGACAACTAATGTTGTGATAGCTGTTTTTATTGATTAAATTAAAATATTAATATAACTGGCAAATCATGCCTTTCCCAGAAACTTATGAAAAAATAGCTTAGTATTTCAGATTGATTCCCACCCCCCCAGAGTGCATGAAGAACACTTAGGCAAACCACGACACATTTAAACCAAAATATTATAAAAGCTAAGTGGAATATATTTGGATACTTACAGGCTTATCTATTTCAGCCCCTGATTCTGCATGTGTATAATGGGAATAGATTATCCAGGAAGATGAGGGAGGAGAACAGCATTTTGATGATTCTAAGCATTCTAAACCTCAGTCTAGCCTCAAATGAAAGCTTAAAATAAAAACTTGGACCTGCTGTCCAACACTGCTGGTAAGGATAGTTAACAAGCCTGAAACAGTACAGTAAATTGTGCTCATAAATCGTCTATGTAGAAGAATGAGTGACAGTACAAGGTTGGAAAAAAATTGTTTGCCAGTGACTGAATGTAGAAAGCGTTAGCTTTCAGACAAAGGTTCTGACAACAGTTTGAGAGTCGAGATACTGAAGACAGCTTTACAAATACCTTCATCATGCTGGATTAGAGTTCAAATGTAGGTCTATGCAGAAATAAGACAGGTTACATTCTGATATGCATATTATTACTTGGTAATCTCCTCTCCCCATCAGATTTTTGCAACCTCCCCTGTCCTGAGTTCTGCTATGAATTATAGATATTGTTCTGACAAAACTATTAAGATGATGAAATAGCAGCCAGGCTACTTCAATACCTTATACCTGAAACTTGAAAGAAGGAAAAATATATTTAGAAAAGACTCCCTGATGTGCAGGAGTTAGGTTCTGAAATAGACTACTTCTAGTTTGAAGAACCTCAATAAATCCTTACTTTGACATAACACTTGTAGAGAAGTGAATGCCAAGGAAACAAATAACAGCAACTAAATTACTATTACTTACACCGCAGTCTTGGCAACTTCTTATTCAAATGCATAGGGCTTTTGAAGAGTGTTGTGGTTTTGTGTTGGTTTGGGGTTCAGTTTAACTAGAAAGGACCTCAAAACTACAATTCAGACCTATGAGGGCCAGGAACACACTCCAGGCCCAAGAGTTTATCATCTACTGTATCAGGCAAAACCCACCAATCCCAGTAAGAAACATGGATTTATCCTTCGTTTATACAGTTAAGTAAGAATTGGTGGACTGCATGCTGAAACGAAGAAACTTTATTTGAAGGCAACTGGCAGTTCCACCTTTATTTTTGTTTGTTTTTTCTGAAACTAGCTACAAATAATTTTCTTGATCATGGCTGTAACATCACATTTACTATGATACATGAATATACATGCATGCATGGAGAATAATTTGCACACTTGAGAATTTCTTACATTGTGTATTTTTTGTTCTGCCCCAGCTACCGTGACAGCAGTGGCAATTATTCACCTAACACAATATTGATATTTTCACCTTGGATCTCTAAGTTTTCACCATACTGAAAGCTCAGCAAGGTGGGAACTTGCATGAAATCAGACAGTTTTCGCACAACGTACTTTCTCAAGTGTACCTTTTACGTACAACACATATAGCTAAAATAACTTTGAAGGCTCAATTAGTTGCAAAGCTTGATTACCTGTGGGTGTACCTCAAGCTTCCAGAACTCCCAGCAGTCTACTCATTATGAGTCACCCTTCAATGCATTAGCTTTAAATGAGCCAGATGTGTTGAAATATTTAAGTCCTTAGTTAAGCCCTGGGGATTTTAGAGATATTCTCCTATCTGTAATGCATTTGCCTATCTTACTAAAGAGATATAGAGCAATGTGCACACATTGAAGGCACAAGAGTTTCTACAAACCGATTTAAAATAGTGATGTTTTCATTAAATATATGTTCTTTCTGGATAATAAGTTAAAAAGTAAATGCAAATTATTTAGCCTGACATTTGAAATTGTTAGGGTTTATAAAGGCATTTTCTCAGTAGAAAGTTTATGAGTACATTGAGCTTTAGAACGTATGAAAATACGATAAAAATTCCATCACCTACCCATAGCAACATTACTCCTCTTTGAGTAATTAATTTAGACATTAGCTTATGACTCTTTGAGGACATAAACTAATGCAACATGTTTTCTACTTGTTTTACTACTTGCAGCACTATCCCATTTTCTGGGATTACAGTAAGATCGTAAACCTGAATTAGCTGAACAAAATGCACCACTTCATTAAGTTTCAAAGATGATTAATCTAACAAGTTAGCAAAGTAAACTAGGTATAAGCAAATGCAGAGCAAGTCCAAGGAAAGCAAAAGGATATTCACTGTGTAACTATAGCTTTTCTAGGAAATGGATTATCACTGCTGCTATGAGTCAAGATGTTGCTACATAGGGTACACTAACAAACTGGGCTTCTGCTTTTCATCTTACCATTTCAGTAAGACAGTACCTTCAGCACCAGCAGACATGATACTGTACAGCACTCTGCTGTTTCAATCCCAAATGCTTTAATACTGTGATTAACTTGGAACTGTATATACTATTTGCTATTTAACCGTCCTTGAAATAATGTTATTCTGGGTTTGGTCAAACATGTTCTCTGCATTCCCGGCCAAATAACCCATACACAGACAACTGTTTTTTCTATTTATTCTAGATGCCAATATGAGTCCTGTCCACTTACCACAGTAATTACACCAAATAAAAAGTCTACACTCCTTCCCACCCCAAAAAATACCCAACAACCCCAAAATTCTTCATCAAACTATTATAGCATCTACTGTATTCACACTTGTAAGAAAATATTCAAGATGCTGATAAAAAAAATCTTCTACTTTCAAATTATTACCTCATTTCAAAATATCATCTATTGGGGTTTTAGCTGGTTCTTGTAAGCACATTAGGCCTTTCAGCAGGAAGCTTTTGTTTTGACTAAAATCTGTTCCTCCAGTTACTAAGTGGATACCTGGGTCTGGCTCCAACACCAAAGACAGATACCCACGTACCAGTAGTTGGTGTCTGGTGTATTTAAAAATGACGATACATCTTCCACAATGCTCAAAGTAGTTACAGATACTTTTTGACAAAAATACCTGTAATAAAGGTAAATCAATATAGTGAAGGGCAACTGCACATTTTCATGGCATGGCTATCAAGCCTTTTATTTAAGCAGCATTCAGGAAGGTCAGAGCTTATTTTTTTATATAAGGCAATTTAATAACTGTAAATACACCTTTCAGTTCTGAAACTCAAGCAAGGCCTCTAGAAGATTAACTGTAGCCTAAGGCTTCACTGAAATTATACGTACATTGTATACCCCAGTGAAGCAAGATTGCAGCTATGTCATTTTCAACAGAACTGACTATTGATATGATTTGAGTTTCCTTTATGGTATGAAAAATAAAAGAAGCATTACTAGATGAATGTTTACTAGCTAATATACATATACTGCATATACACAGTGGCATATTTCCATCCTAAAATGTATTTTGAAAACATTCCAGATCTTTCATGTAACACAGTTAGTTCAATACTATATAAAAATACCTCATCAGCTAGATATTAGTGTTTACATATAAGCTCCAAGACTCATTCTCCTCTGCAAATGTGAACTCTAGTCTGTTTTTACATAGAATTCTCTGCACCGATTCCCTTGATCATAACTGCCTGTGAAACAATGCTACTGTCAAAAAGAACAGAAACCAGTCAATCGTAGCCAGAACTGAACACGCAAGATGGGATTTTTACTTTTCTGCAGAAGAGGCAGCTGAACTTATTACTTATTGGAATGGAAATCTTCCTGCGAAGCTTGTGTTAAGTGAAGCAAAACCAGCAAGACTCAAAAAGTGAAGTATGTTCATGCTTAGCAGAAAATTCTATAGACTTTACACGTCAGCTGGTCCCCACTATAAGGCTTCAGCTCATGAATGCCATGGCTGTACTTTGCAAAACAGCTTTTGGTGACTCGTATTCAAGGTGTCCTTTCAGAAAGCCAGCTGTTATGCCAATAAACTGTTGAATTCAACATAAGCACAGGTATTTTCACCTTTCTTTTTTCTCCCAGTGTCTATATGTTCCAACATCCATTAAAAGAAACTACAAGAACATCTTTTATGAGACTACCTTCAAACTTTGTTTTCATTAATGTTATAAAGGCTGAATTTCTGCATGCTTCAGCTGAAAAGTGAAAGGTAATTTATCAGCTGCTTTCAATCTGGAAGCTAATGGAATCAGTTCTTCTGGTGAAGAAGGTTAACCAAGTTCTTCTATACTATTCTCCTCTTCCTACATAGGAAGACTTTAAACCTTTTATTTTTGAATGAACAAGGTGTAAAATCATCTTTCAAAGAAAATTAGTTTTGTAAGCAGATTTATATTTTCAGCACCATCTGTTCTCTTAGATGACCTACTGCTTTAAACTAAGGGACCAAAATGTTTCTTAGGACTACACGGCTACAGTGAAATTTTGAAATTTGCAATAAGCTGCCTGCATGCAAGTTGTCTTATTCCATTCCCAGAGAATATTTAGACAGCTTTCCCAAAGCAAATCACAAACATGTTCTTAATAAAGTTCACGTTTTTTTAAATGAAAAAAAAAAAAATTGCAAAATCGCATTCAGCAGAACTTGTCTTTCAGCAAAACATGAAATCTAAAGTCATTTTCTAGGAAGATAACAATGTCCACACGTATTTGAAAACACTGAATTGAACTGAAATTGAAAATTATTGTACAAAGCCATGCAAGAATTTGTGCCTGGGGAACTTGACATAAGTTACAAGATCAGAGGAAAATGAACGCATAAAACTGATTATAATTAATGAAATTAATTTTAAATTGAATGCTTTCATTATATACAAGAAAGTTATTTATCCACTTTTTTTTTTATTTTGCAATAAAAGTCAAACAGGAAAGAACACAAAGGACCATCATCATAGTGCAAAAAAGCAAAGTCTGATGCAATTCAAACCAAGGACTAAGCAAAGAAATAAACTTTCCTTATTAGACAGTGTCTCTAACTAAGCCTGCTAAGAAAAACCTTCCTTATTCAGATGTTCATGTTTCTTCAGGGAACAAAGTCCCACCTTTAAAGCCATGAGGGGTATCTATCTTAATTTCCCCTTCCCCCACACCTCCCCTGAAAGATGGAGCACAAATCCCATTCATGGTGCCTTTTCCATAGACGCACTGGCCATATGTATTGCAAGCGAACTCTGCAACAAAGGGAAAAGGAAAGAACGCAGAAAGGAAGAGAGGTCTCTCTGGGTCCCAGCAGGACTTGCACTGTAGCATCACCATCCATGACTCCAACTTCTGTGCCAGAGTGCCAGCTGACTGCCCAAGCAGGTAAGATAGCCAACAGATAACAATTCTTCTCTTAGCCAGAAAAAAAATCCTTTATTATTATTTCTAAATGAAGTAACGTATCTTGTGGTAATGAAAATAACAAAAAAACCTTAACAGCAGTATGGTATCGACTGCTGCTGCAGTAAATATCATACTGGATATTTAAAAGGCAACAAACTAAGGCCAACCCCTATCCCCTGAGCCCTTAATAGTACCAGTGCAATAGAAGCAACTTTAAGAGAAGAACCCCTAAATACTTTTTTCTTTAGAAAGCAAAATAAAAGCATAGGTAGGGGTTTTGTTTCTGACATCAACTAGAATCAACCTGCATTCTGAACATACAAAAGTAAAAAGTATTGGCTTCTCTCTGAAATCCTTCAGGTATCCATCCTACAAACACATTGATGATGTGCTTAAATAATCTTCCAGGAGAGTCACATGAACTTAAGGATTTTTGAAACACACTGCATATCATTGAGGAACTTGGTAATGATACCTGAATCAATTGACATAACCTTCTTTGCAGCACAAAGATTCATTTGCTAGTACTCCTTGATTCGTTTTTCACACATTTAGCATTCACTAGTCTCCCCCGCTCAGATTTTGGTAACTATCTACTGGTTTTGATGAACTAGAAGAAGAGAAGGAACTGCAGGGAAATAAGCACTTTCTAATTAATTATCTTTGCCAGGCACTGAATTTCACTAAAAAAATTAATTAAAAAAAAAATAAATTTAGTGAAGCACAAAATAGAAAAACAGACAGAAATCTTTCCTCACAGATGTCAAAAAACATTTCTCATTATTAATTTATTTTACCAAAGAAATAATATCTCTTTAGGTTTAATTTCCATAGATTCTGAACTCTGGCTTGCTTTATGTTCCATAAACCTAAGCTGAATACTTGCCAGCTTCAGAGCTGCCAAAGCACGCTGCAATGTCCTACTGAAAAATCATTTTATCATTAAACAAAAAAAATAAGTTAGCACAAAAATGATCAATCATTGAATTGTAAATACTCCTTCATGGGATCTGTATTATTTCATCCCACTCAAAACACTAAAGAGTTCTGACTTCCAAAAGCAATCCTTGGACTGGTATCAAAATTGGCTTGTTGATTGAACTATGCATACATGAAAGCAAAATCATGACAAAAAGGATTTTGTGAAAAACAGCATTAGAGGAAACATTTTTCGTAACCATTTAATACAAATTTGTCACAAGAGCATAATTGCAAACAAAAAATGTAATTTACCTATAACTACATCATGGCCATCAACGAGGCCTGCTGAGAACAGCTCCTGAGAAACGCCATCTGCTGTGTCTGTCCAAAAGGTGAAATGAATAAGTATGAGACCTCACAAAAACAACACAAAGTATCAGTCATCCAATGCATTTTTAACAAAAATACATTTTAGTTCCAAAACACCCATGGAGGCATGCTTAAATTCAGAATTATCTTTAATTAGGAGGAAAAGAAGATAATTATCTTATCAGCCTCTGCACAGCAAATCACATGAGGTGATGATCTGATTCATTGCAAACCCCCTACAGACCTTTCTTAGCCACCAGCATTTCTCCTCTATTATCTATGTACTCCTACATAGTTTACAAGTTCAGTATCTTCACAACCAAGAATATAAACTATGTTTTAGTGTGGTTTTTACTGTTTTCTTTATCTTATCCATTGTTCTAAATATCTATACTGAGACACGCTATATAAACTTTCTTGTTTGTTACCAGTGGTATAAAGGAGTTACAAGAACAGTCATTATTTAGAGCTTTAGACTTAAAATAGATTTTAAGTACTGTGATGAGGGAATTTCAGAGGTTTGGATCCATTTTCCAGCAACCGCTGTACCAAATTGGGTTAAGCACCAAGTCTCTGTGGCTAGCACTTCCTCTTGGATCGAGACTTTAGAAGGTTTAGCAGTAAGTAGGAGGAAACAGCAGGAACTAGCCTAAATTCCATCTAAGTCTCAACTATAACATGGCCTCAATATCAAGTATCTGCATTGAGTGCATGCTGCAAGACAGTTACATTATTTCCTTAAGAAACACACACAGATGAAAAACAATATAGCTGAGCTAGCTGCAATTTCTGGAGAGCTCTGGAGATGACAATCACAGCTGTCTTCTGATTGCCTCAGTGACTACTAGAAAGAGTCCTGGTATGGTGTATCATTTATTTTTCGACCAACTAAGAATTCTCAAATGCTTTATGTAAGCACTTAGAGAGTATTAATTCCTTTGAGAAGTGCTTAATCAGGATAGCCTGTGCCCAATTAAGGAAGAGATCTTTCACATTATTACCAATTGTCCAAATCAATGAGAAATGCAGGTAGACAGCAGAGAGTATTATCCATGCACGGAAATACTGCACACAAAAGATAACATGACTGAAGGAATTTCTATTTTCCTGTAAGTCTAGATTAATATTTTAGGTGGAAGTTCTTTGAAGGCTATTCTTAAATATAGCAAATATTGACTGCTGAAAACCATGAAATGTGTTCATAGTTCAAACTGCTGCTATTAAACAAGAATGATACCTTCTTACTCAACATATCAGCTTCCTGTGCATTTTATCCCAACAACTGATTTTCTTCAAACAAAAGTAACTTTATAAGTTATTAGGACTCCCAGCACTGGAAAGCAAATACGCTCCTACAAGCCTGCATTAGAGTTTAAAGTTTCCATGTAAAAATTTCTTACTGGTGATGATTCCAAAGCTACAGACGAAACAACTTTCAGCTGAAGACAGCATTGTTAACAGAACTTCTGTTATTACACAGGAGAAAGAAACTTAAGTATTATCATCATCACCCATACACTTTCATGGCTACTTTATTCCACCTCCTATGATGTTTTTCACATGTGAAAATGGAAATTCCAAAGCTGTAAGTATTGTTATTCACTATCTATATATATATATCACAGATCACTTCAATAAGGCATGAAATTGATAAAGTACACTGTGGATCAAGTCTAATATATACTATATATTATGCAACCTTGCCACTAGAATTTACATACATCTGCTATTTTTGTTCAGCTGAAGTTCAATATAAAGCTCTGCAGTGTAGGCAACAACCCAGAGAGAGAGCTTGTATTAAGCATACACAGTAATCAATTTCTGAAATACCTTAGAATTTCATAAATGAAAGAATAATTCAACTGAAGGAGCCTTACCTCTGCCTGGAGTAAACTCAAACCGTATGTCATTAAGTTCTTTCCTGGAGTTCCTGAAAAACATGAGTGCATACATTAAAATGTAATGAAGACGGAACTATACGGTTCCTACACTCAAAGAACACCTATGCCACTGCTAACCCCATTCCCATAGTTTGAATTCCTTCAACTTGAAAAACACTCTTCTCCATAAGTGCCCACACTGGAGAGACTCCACCACATTTTCATGGCAGTATTCTGGGAAAAACTAACAGAAAGAGAAGCTTAAGCTGAGAAATACCTATGATAAACTAAAGAATAAAGTAAGATCCTCTGGTAAATATTTTCCTTTTTATCTTCAAAAGACACTCTACCATACTGACTCTGCTAGTTCAACATAGTCTGAAATAGTATGTATTACCTCTTCTTCTCCAAGAGTATCCACTTGGACTTAAAACTCCCCGTCTGAGATCACATTTATACAAGACATGCTCATTTAAGAGAAATAGTACCTAGCAAACATTATATGCTAAAAAGCAGTATTTGAAGCATGGTGTTTATAAGCTGGTTTGAAATGAGGAACTTATATCAGCGACTACCATTGTCTGAGCAGTGAGATTCTAGCTACACATAAAATAAGCAACAGAGCATGAAAGCCAAAGGTTTTTATCCTTCCTGTTTGAAGATTGCTTTAACCAGTTCAGTGCATGACACTCTCATAAGGGACTTGATGGCTATATTAAGTAATTCCTTTACAGTCTCATACTGTGCTCCAAACCACCATTCCTTCCATATTTCCAGCTTCAGTTTTAGTTAATAATTTCTACCATCAATAAAACATTAGCCTCTTTGCAAAATAGATGTCCATCTCATTTTTGGAAATGGCCAACCGACTGAGCATAGACATGAACTTAATTGCTGTAGCACACTCTTTTTCCAATGAATAGCTCAATCCACTTGAAAAGCTAATAGCAACAGGACATGTTTTGCACTCCATTATTCTTCTCCTCAGCAAGGAAACGGTACGCAAGCTCATATTTCAGCATAAAAGGCCATGAAATCTTGCTGTGAGAAAACTAAATCCAGTAGGCAGGCATGCTCAGTTGTGACTTACAGCTATTACCACTTGCTAAATACCTGTAAAAATATTATAGTTAAAAACCGGCAACATGCAGGAGCACAAAAATCAGAATGACTGGCAACATAGACAAAGGCAAGATAGCAAATCCTGAAAAATAAGTATGCCACATGCAGGGCAGAAAATGAGAAGTACTCATTTACTGAATAAACTGAATGCTTCAAAGCTGAAGGAGTTTTGGGTTCCTAAAATTCTACTCAAAGAATTATGGGAATTTAAAATCATTAATACAGAGTTGCAAATAATGCAGCTATCCAGAACAGATTCACGAGGTTCACTTACATTTGCTATAGAAATCTACTGCCATTTTATGCAATATTGCACTTTTTTTATTCTACAGAGAATTAGTATGAATCTCAGTTCTTTCTACTCCCCCACTAAAGAACCTGGATAGTTTTCTGTGTAAATAAAAAACCATACGACAATGCACTTCACTTTGCTGAAATTAATTATACCTAATAATCTTGTTAAAACTGCTGCTTTCTAAAAAAGGGAAGTTGCACAGAAATTTAGCATTTTTCTTAACATGTATTTTGACTGGCCATGGGATGCAGCTCAGACTTAGACACTGATTTTCTGCACACACTTTTGAAGTCAAATACTAAAACCAGCTGAGAAGCAATACTGTAGATTTTGCAATCTGTCGTGGTTTGAGGTCCTCAAACAGTTCTGCTCACTCACTCCCCCCTCTTTCTTCCCCAGTCCCAGGGGATGGGGAAGAGAATCAAAAGAATGCAACTCCCACAGGTTGAGATAAGAACAGTT